>JAOEHX010014898.1:21307-40770 GCA_025448015.1 Bolborhynchus lineola | reverse complement strand
CCCCACATCTCACTGCTTCAAGGAGACTTGAATACTGCATCTAGATCTTAGAGTGACTTAATGATGAAAATAAGCTGAATGCTGGTATCCTGTTTGTATTTTATTCTGGTTTCTAAAGTTTACACTACTAGACAAACCCACTGAAAATAATACCAATATTTCTGTGCAGCTGCAGATGAACTTTACCATTGACCAGGCTTTGGATGTGCCAGGATGCTCTATACTATCACTTTTGTGGAACTGCCACAAAATGAGAGACTACACTAAATTATTTTTCATTATTAAACCATTCCTGCTAAACTAAGCAACAATCAAATGCTTATAATGATATTGACCTACTTGTCAAGTGCTTTGGGATATGTATTTTTATTCAAGTACTGTGTTGTTATTATTTTTATTTCAATTTAACTGCATTCTGTCATGAGCAAAACTTTTAAAGCATCTATCTCCTCAGTGTAACATCTCCCCACTTTTTCTCTGCAGAACAGCACTTGACTGTTGTAAAGGCAGAACAAAATTTTTTCAGGCACTTCTGAGTCAGAAAATAATAAAATGTACTCATGGTAAATCAAAGGTTCATTTTTTTTCCTCATTGTTAAAGCTATCTGAGATCATATGGATTGAAAAGAAAAAGACTTGTGAAAATTGACTTGGGAATAATTCCCATTATGATGAAACACCTTTGCTTTAGCTCAGCAAGGGGAAACCAAGGTTATAGATGTTATCACATCAACTAAAATCTGAGTAGAATCCCTTCTATACACTTGCTGTGTCCTACACAATAATCAGAGTTATTAGGGGTTTGGGCAAGGACTCGGGTTTGCTCTTGGAACAATTTACGCAAAAGATGCAGTAAATGACTCATATTTGTAATTCTCCAAGGCCTGAAGCCCTGTCTAAACATAGTTTGTGTTGCTTTAAATATGCAGGTTAATTTAAAGTAGCAAAACTTCATATCATATCTCATCTTCCCCTTTTCAAACTCAGCTATAGTGATATAAAGTGATTATATCAAGATAGTTGATTCCAGTGAAGAAATGTGCAGACAGGGAAATTAACAAGCTATACTGGTATTATCATACATATAATGGTATGGTTCTACCTACAACAAAGGTTCAAATGGTCTGTGCATAGCGTTTTAAAATAAATCACATTCTTAACTGAAGCAGTTGAACAGATAGGAAAGCAGTTTTGGTAGGAAATCTGTTTTAGGCTTGTCTTTCTTTTCCTGAACACTACCACTAGCAGCAGCAATGCACTGTACAGGGAATCAAATACAGGACTACTTCAGTAGCATTGGTACTTCTGTTGAATATGTCACAGATTTTAAATATAGAAAACACTTTGAAAAGGTTTAAAAAAAATGAGAAGGTACGTCCCTCCCTTCTTGATAACCCAAACAGTAAAGGCAGGCTACTAATTCTTCCTTTAGGAGCAGGAACAGTTATTCTGGCTTTTTTTTGGAGCTTCTGAGGATGCAGTATGTAACTTACTGACCCATTTCAGCCACCCCAAGACAATTTCAATATTGCGAGGAGCTGTGATCGCTTCACAGGACACAAGGTACCACTGTAAATTTTTGGAAATCACATTGCCACTGATCCTTGAAACACCTAAAGAATGTGTGCTACATTTACTGTTTTGATAGATTATGATCAGTCAATATGACCTCCTGCAGACCAAAGGTCAGAGAATTTCATCTTTGTCATGCCTTTTCTCATTCAGCAGTTTCTTTTTCATTGCCGAGCATTGTGAAACAATGAAATAGTTCCAGAAAAGTGATATACTAAGGCAAATCTGAGACAAGCCAACAACAGAAGCCCCGTCAGATCTACAGGTCTGTATTCCTATAATCAGTCTGAGAGGCCATGAAGTTTGTAAGTTTGTACAGGTACCACATCTTCCTTTAGTTACTTTTGCAATTTCTGTCCACAACTAATGCAGTAAAAGACTGTTGTCTTCAAGGTTGTGATTCTGAATGAAGGAAATTCTGGTGCACTAGCCTGCATGTTCCCATATTTATTTATTTCCCTAAGAATTTATTTAATTTTTTTTTTTTTTTGTTAGCCTCTGAAATGTGCTGAAAGACTACTTTGTGTGCATTTCTTATCAGAAATTGGTAATGGAAGAGCTGCTCAAATTTCATTGGATAATTGTCGCTTGTCTTGATTTTTTAAACACTTCACTTTTTTTCACTGTTTTTCTGAGAATGTTTCTGTTCCTGGTTTTCTGTAGAGATACATAATTAATAGTTTCTATGACTAATGAAATCAAGTTAATGTGGCTGATTGATAGAACCAGACAGACAAATTCTGATCTTTTCTGTAATTACTCTATAGACTTTAATGAAATTTCCTTGGATTTGCACTATGAGAACTGGGAACAGCCTGTTTCCTGGTTCGTGCTGCTCAAGCGTTTGCTTTCTCAATATGGGGTAGACAAAGATTTAACCAACTATTAGGCTGGGTGTTTTTGTCATCGTGTCATCTGTGTTGTTCCTGTGTTCCCCCCCCTAATCTGTTTAAACTACTTTTGTTTTCTTTATTCTGTTCATCTAATTTAATGACTGATCTTTTCTTCATAGCTTCTTCCCCAGCTGCCGTGAAATAAATGCGTGGAGGTATTGCAGCTGAACACTTTTCTCTTTTTCAAACGTGAAGAAATAGATTAATGGGGTGAAAACATTTGATTAAAAAATTGCTCTAACCTTGCTTTTCCAAAACAGATTCACCCACCTGCATCTGTTAATAACAGTCTTAGTTTTCCCATCATGTCTTCTTAATATTCCCACCTATTTTTATCTTGTATACATGTAGGCTTTTCATGCCTAGAGATGGGACTGAATAAGCATTGGCTCCAGTTTGTGCAGCACAATTTTTTCATTAAACCCCTCAGATTTCATGCAGAACTACTTGATGAGATGGGTGACAAAAAAATCTAAGTCTTGGATAATACTCCCTGTGCACAGGGACATTTCTTGTTGTCTATAATAATTGTATTAAAAGCCTCATGTTACCCATGTAACCAAGATTATATGATCAGGCCTTAAATGAGTTAAAACATGGTGTTCTATAATTTCAAATACACCACTGTGTGCTTGCAAAATATACATTTTACAAGTACCAAATGCAACAGCTAAAAGGTACAAGGTAGCTATTCAAATAACAGCTTTCAACTGCTTGACCCAAAAAATGTCATGGTAAAAAATATCTACAAAATAGACATTTTCACTTTACATTTTTAATGTATCCTGCTGGCTGAATGTTGCACATCCTGAGATGACACTTGCATTGAAATCCACACAATGAAATGTGACGTGTCAGATCAATGAAATGAGCAGCACTTCTCTGTGTGTAAATTGAAAAGGCGTGCAGAAAGTTTATGCAGAAAGAGTTGACAAAACAGGTAAATTATATTGTTTGGGGTATTTTTTCTGTCACTGATAACAAAAGAGTTGGGTGAGACATCAAACAGTGATATACCTTATTATTTCTTGGTCATTTTTACATCTGGCAATAGTCACTACCAGAAAAAAACATAATAGAAAAGATAAATAATTTCTTAGAACATAATTCATAATTTCTATTTTTTTTTTATCTGTAGCCATTTTACTTGTTATACTTGCTTGCTCGTCTATGGTCTTATGCTCTGGCTAAATAACATGGAAAAACACATTCTATGTATAAAAACTGGCTCTGTTCTCATCTGTTAAATTGTAATTCCATTTAATCTATTAAACACATTTGCTTGCAATTATAAGATATATATTCCATACTTTCTTGCCTTAAAACCACTTCGCAAGCTGTTACCTTCCTTTTTCAGAAATGGAAGTGCTATAGTTATTCTCACTTTCTGCTTAGACAGGATTCCTCAAAATATCACCAGTGGTGACATCACACTTTCAATGAAAAGATAATGACTTAATAGCCATATTTAGCTGGATATTGTTGTCTTAAAATCTGATATTAAATGCAATTCCTTGGAGCACTAAAAAAATATCACGTAAATTAATCAAAGAATAGGAGCACATTGCTGCTTAAGGCCTTGAAAGTTATTTTATGCATCCTGCATACTTGACAAACAGCAAGTAATTAAATGTTTTGCTCCTTCAAATTCAGCTAGTCTTTAAGAAAAAAAAAATCACAGAACCACAGCCCACTCTCTCTCAGTAGAGTCTTTTATGCTTGTGCACAAATAGAGAACTAAGCATTTTGAAAAATACTCCTTCCTGAAGAAGGCACATTGGGATTTAATATTTGCCCCCAACAACGGGTTCACTTGGCTAAGCATCACTGAGCATCAATGTATAAATCGTGTGCTCTCATTCACAGCCACTGCATTTCCACAATATAAGTGCATGAGACCACATGCTGGTATTCTCCACAAAAGTCACTTGTTATTTAAATCAGAACTACAAACCTGCTCCCTCACCTCCCCCTCCTCAGGCCCTAGAGGGGCATATTCTCATTAACATTCTTAATGTTAATTGGAATTACATGTGCACATCAAGAGGAGAATACATCTCCAGATGCGATATTTGCAAGCTTCATATTAAGAGAGGCTATGTTGAAATAAAACACATCATTGAACATACAGTCCTATCCTGATATTGAACAGTAATATATGTTCTTATGTGCAAAACCAGGTCTTACACACGGAGGAAAATGAATTCAGCATGAAACAACCAGAGCATCCATTACTGTAGGATCTGATCTTGCTGTTTGTCACTCAAGTGAAAAATTCTGCTTGCCTACAAAGTGCCTACAAGCTTATGATCCAGCGGATTTTCCTGTAGTGAAAATTAGTTGCAGATTTGAACAATTTTAAAATGGTGACAAGAGTGCATGACTTAGGCTCATTTGTTCAGAAAAGAATCTGTGCTGTTCAGCACAAAAAATGTTTCATAAAAACTACAAATGAGTGTCCATATTTTCTAAACTCATGAAAATAATGCGATTTTATTTATAAAAATAATCAGTTCTCAAAATACAATACTCTTAGAAATTAACCCACAAGAAATATAAAAAAATAGCCAACACCAAATGCATTCTCAAATATTCTTTTAAAACTCACTATAATTTCACAGTTTTAATTATGTTTACACTAAGTTCCCCACAATTTCTGTTTGCAAAATATGAATGTAGAGTAGATTAGAAAACAGTGCAATCCGAAATCTGGAAAGCCCAAACAGATTAGTTTAATATTTGCAGAAAATTCATGCCAGAATAATGATTTCTTTACTGAGCCTCTCCACTTCCACATAATGGGAATTTTCTATTGTTATTTTTAAGCAATTCACCCAGCAAATCACAAGCACCTCCAACAGAATTAGATAAAAGCTCAGTCCCAGAAACAAGTGGCAGATTTGACTCAAAAGCCATAAACTGAGGTTTCATTCCTTTGAAGAAAGTCTCCTAACATTTTTACAGAAACATATGTTGAAATAATGTCAAATTTTACTGGAAATCCTAATAAATAAAACCATATGCTGAAGCATCCCAGCTAGAATTCACCAAGGCTATAAAACAGATACATGCATGTTAGGCAATATCAAAGAAAATGGAGTTGGAGCTGAGGAAAATATTAATTTAGTAATGATCTTTCTTCATGTAGTGGCATGCTATGTTTAAGCCCCTGACATCTCGGAAGTATTAATGTAAAATCTGATTTTCCTATTCTTCCTTGCTAACAAAGATGGTTACCAAAACAAGACTTGTTTGGGAATAAGTAAAGCAAATGTCACATCTCTCTTGCTAATACAGGAATACAGAAAAGATGTTTTTCAGAATATTCCTTAAAAAGGAAAAAAGCATCCCCTCCCCACAGTAAAATCATACACTGAATGCCAGGTTTCAGGTATCTTGCAGTCACAAATGCAATAGAAATGAGAGAGAGGAAAAAAAATAATAAATAGAAGTCTTTCTAGGTCATCTATTTCATCCATCTGCTGGAGTAAGATCACTCCCTACTATATACATGCTAGAGATTTTCTCAGTCTGATTTTAAATGTCTTGTTTCCATCTGTTCAATTTGACCTTACCTATTTCATCTTGGGTAGTTAAAATGGCTGCTGTATAATGCAATAATTCAGGGCAATATCTAAAAAACAAATAATAAAAAAAAAAACCTAACAAAAAAAAAAAAAAAACCAAACAAAAAGCGAAAACATCCTGCAAAATTCCTCTTGTCCTTAGTGCAGCTAATTTTGAAGATATGTTTACCCACAAAAGATCAAACTGGACAAACGATGCCTATAAGACTGTGCCGTCTGCATGCGAAGCGTCATCTTTTACTGTATCATATGGATTAGATCCTGAGCTAATCAGTCAGATTCAGAGCTGAACTGCTTTGGGTCCATCTTACAATGCAAATATTGGGGGGTGGGGAATGTTCAACTAAAGTCTTCTGTGGTTAATGAGTTGCCTTTTCCATTCTTATTAACTAAAATACTTTAACCACTTTGGTTTTTTAAACTTAAACAATTATATTAGATGTAATCGTTATTTTATTAACATTTTTCTCCAAGGATTTTTCTTTCTGATTATGAGTACTTTGCAATTTCAGGCAGTATGATGGATGCTACTCTTCTATGACAAGAATTTTAACAGCCCTTCTTCAGCACTCAATGCACACCCAATTATGCGTCTGAGCTAGTAACCTTGAATTTATGTTGCCATGGCAACAAACTGGTCATGCATTATGGATTATCATTGAAATTCTACACCCCTACCTAGCATAATGAGAGTTGGGGACTTAATCAAATCAGCCATTCTGTGTGACACAAAGTGAAGAACTAGCTCTTATTGTTCAGCCTGGAGAAAGGAAGCAGGCCTGATGGAGTGGCAGCTGCAGTGCTGCAGCCTGATAGATTGCCCTTATATACATTTGTGAATGTATAGACAGATGGTTTTCAATGCCTGGAATTTCTGACTTAGGAAGCAGCTGTTCGGGTAACCTCTGCCGTCTCACCTTGTCGTCATGGAGCATTGCACTGAAACAGAATGTGGACGGGTACATTGGCAATCTGACTGAATTTACATGGCATGGCACCCCTCTTTCACCCTGGGGCGGCAGGGCAGGAGGCAAGAAGGGCTGAGAGGGGAGTACAGCTCATAGAGGCTGAAGCAGGTCCTTGCACATCCTCTACTGCCTCCTGCCCTGCTTGCACAGAAAAGGACGGGTGAAATTGTTGTGGTAAATCTTTCTTAGGGATTTAATCTAGTTGATGCCTCCTCCACTGTCTTGAAATCATGGTGTGACGCATTTGTACGCTGTTCAGGCATCAGTAAAGGCACCCAGGTTTCGGGTTGCCATTCTGTGCTGTGCTTGTGTCTGAGAGAGAGCACCAGCTTAGCTAAGGTCAAAGCTGCAGAAGGTTCAGTGCCGGGACAAAAGTCAAATGAAATAAATATGAAAAATCAACAATCATTATATATTTCTCACCTACCAGACTCCTTTTCTGCATTATTGAAGAAATTCCTTTCTCTACGTCTGAGGTATTGTAGGAAGCTACAGGGACTGCTAGGAACTCATTAACATTTTTTAATAAAATTGTAGTAAAATTGTAACCATTCTAGAAGAATTGGGCCATAATAAACATTTATAATCCTTAAATCTGTTTAGTGCAAGTACTGAGTATTTTGACCTACGTCAAAACTAAGTTAATCAATGTAGTATCACTCATTTGTCCTTATGATTGTTTTTAATTATTATAGCCATTACAGCATTATTTTTCTCTACTTAGTTCTCCATACCTCAAAACTTTAAAAGTTTTAAAGCTTCCAAGCTTTTGATTCCTCATAAAACATGCATCTGTTAAAAAATCCTTACTTTTCCAAAATCTTGATTACCCAATTATTCTGTGACATCCTTATATTTTGCAAGTCTAGATGTTGTTACTGTAATATAGTTTATTTAGTTATACATATGTATAAGGTGACCATCACCATGGTTTCTGCATAGGGAGTGCAATGTGTCTGTCAGCCCAGCCATTACAGATTCACAAGACTTGTGATTTCAAAGCAGGCAACATTCCCCTAAAATAAAACCTTATCTGACTATAATGTTTCAAAGAAATACTTTCTTTTAGATCTAACTGCTTCATTAACACCAGTTTTCTTTCAACCAAACTGTCTGTGTTTGTGTTTTGATGTAAAAAGCGTATAGCATGCATATGTTATGAGATCTAACTTTCAGTGAATGGGCAGAAAGTGGATATTTCAGCAGGCTTTTAAAATAAATCAATGTACAGGTTATTCAGCAGCTATGATCAACCACCCTTTATCTATCTGTCTGTCTCTCCATCCATCCATCCATCCATCCATCCATCCATCCATCCATCCATCCATCCATCCATCCGAGTCCCTCATCTTCTGTAAAGCTTTTTGCTTTTTTTTTTTTGTTTTTTTCTTCAAAAAGAGCCACCACTGTCCTGTATTGACCAATGAGATTGCAGTAGCTCCCTAGAAGACTTTGCAGTCTATCCAAAAATGATTTGTGAACTGAAATGTTCCAGGAAGTCTGGGCATGAAAGGTTTCACCTGATTCTGCAAGCCCTTCTCCAGCCAGAACCGAGGAAGCTGCCCATGTAACATCCCAAATGGGATTATTTTCTGTCACGTCAATAAATCTGTCTCTTAAGCTCACCTCAATCTTCACAGTGTAGCATATTTCAATTACTGTTTGGTTATTAATGTACACAGGGGCTCTGAGAATTTCTTGAATTAAAAGAAATACTTTTTTATCTATTTTTTTAAAAAAGAGACAGATACTTCCCAGAAATGATTAATTCTCCCAAAACTGTCTTTGATGAGACTGAATGTTTGACTTAGAATAAGGAAGAATTTTCAGAGCTGGGGATTGATGGGAAAAATAAATAGACTGATATAATTGTTATCTTTCTCAATGAAAAAGTGAATGAGCCTTTTTCAACTTTAATTTATAGTGCCTGGAATTAAGGCCCAACTCTTAAATCTGATGTCAATATCAACTTTAAATTACTTAAATCTTTCATGGTTGAGTTCCTTTTATCATGTAGGCATTTCAGAAAAGGATGTTACAATTGGGTCTACCAGAGTCAGGCAACAAAAATAGTAGTGCATGCTCTAAATGAAAACCTATAGAGAAAAATAAGAATGAGAATTGTACTAACATAGGCACAGGGACCTAAGTGCTGCCTTCTGTTTAAAAACGTTCCACAAGAAAGAAGCAGAGATTTTCAGAACTCTGTTTTTCACTGAGTGTGATTTTTAATAAGGTAGGCTAACTTCAAAAGCAGTATAACAGGATGGTAAGGAAAATGACATTAAGGCTAAGAATAAATACTTGGGTCCAAAAATAGATTTATAATTAAATTGCATATCTCAAAGTAAAAAGTAGTGTGAGCAAAATAGTTCCTAATATTAACAGCAAGAAAATAACTAAATTTAGAACTTATTTTTTGCAAACTTTATTTAGACTGTGTAGAATTTTTTTAAAGAAAATGCTTCTGTTAATCTCAATAAAAGTATTATCAGGAGTAAATTTTTCCTTGGCATAACTTCTGCTCCCACAGAAGAATCAGAATATCAGAAAGTATTTTAGGTTTCTGAAACACAGCATTATTAACAAATTCTGTAGCTGGAAATAAGCTATAAGCATTTCCTTGGAAACTTTAGTACTGTCAGATTTAAAATACTGTCTCTTGACCTTTTTAATCAAAGAAATATCAAGTCTCCCCTCCACCCCCAGTAATCAAGAATTAACTGTTTCCTTGATGAAACAACTTCAAAATGACCATTTTGTGGGTTCCAGATTGTGTAATTTTTCTCTTGCAATTACCAAGAAGGAGACAGAAATATAAATTTTCGTTTACTACTTTTATTTTTCCCCCATGTTATTCATGTACCTTCTTGCAGGGGTAAGAAATTCCATACAAATATATATTGGGGAAGTTTTTGCAGTCATTTTACTCTCTTCCTCCTGCTGTTGTATGGACCACCAGTAGTCACATGACTGCAGGCTGGGAAGTCTCTGGTGTGTGCATGGTGGTTGCAGTTCGCCTCTGCGCTGTCTGATCTTGGCTGTTGCTCTTCACTCTGCATAAGGAGGAAGAAGTAAGGATACACTTCTCATCTAGCACTGCACCACTTAAGTGCAGTGAATGCCAAATTGGTAGCATTAAAAGGATTTGAAATGTAACTGATTACATTCTTGAATTTTGCATGCTTTTTGAAGAAATACTGGTGGAAAGGTGCATTTTAGTCATTTTGGAACAAGGAGGTCAGGCTGTCTAGGGAAATACAGGATATAGGTTGTCTTGGAATTTCAGGGTTTGAGCAAAATACTCTTTCCATTTCTGAAATACCGTGACTGTTAGTGTACTAGTAATTGCAGGTTTGCTTAGAGACCCTACCTCAGTCTTAGTATGTAATCCCTTCGTTTTGTTTAAAATCACCCATTTTGTCACAAATGGTGGAGCCAGATGATATGTTTACCTTCGCTGTGAAATGCATTTAATCACAAGAATTGAATGCCTGTGTGGTGAGAACATTTTTATAACCCACTGTATCAGCTTGCTCACTTCCAGGATCTGACTGGTGTGCTCATGAAATTTTTCTGCTGTCACGCTGAGATGTTTCATTTCTGACTGGAGCTCAGCTGATGAGAAACATCAGAGTTTATGATTACACTGACAGCAGGACTCCCACAGAAATACAATTAAAATTGTCTGGGTTTTATACATGTATGTATGTGTGCAAGACATTTAGGATGGTCACCTGGAAAACTCACCTTCCTCATGCCTTTTGAAGGGTATTTCAAAAGCTAGGTATTTACTGGTATAATTCAAACTGCTGCTAAGAGTGTCTGCTATTGTATTTTGATTAAATATTTGCTCAAAGCTGCATACACTCAGGGTCATGAAGGCACTAAGAAGTCTAACTGACCTTGACCAGCCTTCATGCCACCCCCAGCCCATGTACCCAGGACCCTGTTTCAGCTAACTTTGGGGCTATCAATCCCTGCCTGCCCCAGCAGCATCTGCTCCTTGATCCTGTTGCTCCCCTCAGCTCAGCATTTACACAGCATTTACAGCAATACAAAAATATAAAACTTTTTTTTTTTTTATTTTTTTCAGCTTAAGAGAACCCTTTAACATCTATTTGAAGTTCTATGTTGCCTCATTACTCACTGCTAGTTATATGGTGGCATATGGTAAATTGAGATGCATGAAATTGTGCATTGACATCATTTACTGATTCGAATATCCTGTGCATGAATGTGTGTGTATGCCCATCTCACTAATACATATGAATGCTCTTTTGGACACTTCCCTTCCTCTGTGAATATTCGAACTTGCGCTTTATGTAAATATTTGGGAGTTTTGTTCTTCTTTTAAGGCAGTCATGTGCTTAAAGTACAACTGTATCTCTGTAGTTACTTGCAGAGCAAGTTGCTCTGTTAAAAGCAAGCAGACACAGAGGAAAAGATGAAGGAAATGCTGTTCCATGGTGTACTCCTGCCTGAGTGCTGCACTCGATCGTGGGTGAACGCTGCTGCCTCCACTAGGGGGGCCTGGCTAATGCCACTGGCTCAGCTCCAGCCACCTAGACTGATTTACACCCCCTCAGCTTTTGATTCAGGAGGCCAAAAGCTGATTTTCAGAAAAAGTATACCAGATAAGAGCTCGTGTTTGCAGCTTAGCAGGCAACCTCCAGAGGAAAAAGGTTGCTTTTTGTGAAAAACCAAAAGTAAAAAGTGATTCTTTTTTGAGTAAATTTTTGGCACATGAGATTTCTGATACTAGATCACATGTCAACTGAGATATGAGGATGTGCCCTGAACAGACAGTATATCCAGACAAAACGGTGCAGATTTAATGAAGCTAATTGGGGTAGCTGAAAGTCCACAATGGTGCTGCAGAAAAGAGGCAGGCTGGGATGATCATTTCATCTGGAAATAGCTTTAGAAACTAGAAGATGTGTGTCTTTGAGGACAGCCTCTGTCTGGGCCCTGCTGCCCTCTGAGGCAGTGCTATTCTTTTCCTTTAAAACTTGTAAAAGGAAGGCAGGCAGGACAAGCCTGGGGGCAGTCTGAGGCAAATGCTCTACAATGAAAGATACAGCCGAGGCTGGAAAACCGAGTAACTCACTCCACTTTTTACTTTTAAGTTCAAACTTTAACATTAGGAAAATTAGATACACAATTACTCGACTGTGGTTCTTTATTTAGCAACTCTCCTTATGTTATAAAGTAATTTGGTAGGAAACACCTATTTAAGATGTTGTAAAAGCTTTCATTGTTAGGCAAATCTTCTTCCAATGAAGAAAGGAGAAACTTTCAAGGTAATTTCTAAAGAGACACAGATATAGAATCTAGCCAATTTTAGCACCAGTACATACCACTTTGTAATTCTGTGGCGTACAAGCATGCCTAGGTAAATACGTTGACACCGCTAAGATTCAGTGTGTACAAGAGACCTCTTGGCACACTAATAACAAATAAAGCTGAGTGGCATTAAACATGTCACTTCTACCAGAGCTTGGCATGTGACACCCGGTTGCATTTCTTTTTACAGTTTATTATTAGCAATTCTTCCCTGGCAAAGCCTCTCCCAAACAGATGTTTAATCAAATGGTTAACTTACATATCTCTGCGAAGTGTAAAGCAAGCATTAAGAAAATGAAAATAATGTAGGCTGTAGAATAAGAATTACATGCTAGACTGGATTTTAAACATCAGATTTATACAAAAGCATTATTGTTTCATGTCAATAGGCAACTAAATACGGTGATGCAATGAATGAACAAATGTAGATACTGAACTTCTTTTATACACTCTCACTCCTACCTCACCATATATGTAATGTGATACAATAAAAGCTTTCATTTCGTACACAATGACAGAGCTTAAATAAGCAGGCTAGTTTTTTCTTATAGACAACTCTCACAAAGATAAAGTTTGGAAACAGATATATAGAGGTTTTCCTGGGGAAAAAAGATCTGGGAGAAGATCTGTGCGAGAAGATTTTTCATTTTCTGAGTAAAACAAATGAAAATTTCTCTCAGATATAAAGATATTAAGTACCTCTGCTTCCCATAGATACAATTTCCTCTAGGAACAGGCAAAAAGGAATAACACAAACATTGGCCTAGTTGAACAATTAAATGTTTCAGAAAATTAGTAGAGATGAGCCTTTGAAGTTAGAAGGAAGAATTCCTGCTGTTGCAGTGCTCAGAAACTGACTGAGCTCTCTGCTGAAGCAGGGCTACGAAATGCAACTTGGCATTGAGTAAACCTGCAGAGCAAGCCCAGCACTGCAGAAAATGCCTAAAGCTTGCTGCAGGATCACAGCATATCAGTACTGTAAGTATGTGGGCTACCAGATGCAAAGCGTATAGTAAAGAGCACATGCACATCCATCACATTAAATCCACAGAAATTTTAGGACTTTTCAAAAGGAATTAGATTACTACATGTGATAAAATCCTGGCTGCAATTCCTCAAGATTTACCCAATGTCCATTCCGGGGAGCAAAGCAAACACTTGTCCAGAAAAAAACTAAAAAAAAAAAGCATTAAAGCAATAATCTTACTTCTTTAGCCAGTAAGTTAGTCAGGTTTTATGGGATTTTCCTTATGAGAAGATGCATCAAGAATTTGAACACTGTATGTTTTTATATAATAAATATAATAAAAGAAAGAATCTATAAAAGGAAAGAGTGAAGTCTGAGAAATGTCATGCTAACCTTTCTTGCAAAGAAGTTGCCTGTGACTTGGCCTGCCAGTGGTGCCTCTGCCTGGGTGGTGGGTGTGAGTCTTCTTTATCAACAGCAATAGCTCTATCTCATGTACGCTGGAAGCCAGCATGCATAAACCTGGCCTAGCGGATGTCCACAGGGAGTATGGGCTGACCCAGACTTCACTATCTTAAGTTTAAACTGTTTTTCCTAACTTCTAGTTGGAGCAGTATTCATATTTCACAGCAGTGCATACCCCACATAAATAAAAGTCTCCATTTCACACCTGGTTGCCCCCTGGGAGAGGGCAGGAACCACATGCCTTGGTGGAAGCAGCTCATGGCAGGTTCAAGTCAGGACTCTATAAAAAAGATAAACAGGCAATACCCCTAGGAGCTATCTTTGCTCTCCCAAAGAAAGAGAGTCATGTTTATATGCCATGTTCTCTCCACAAGTTCATTTTTTAAAAATAAGCATCAGAACCATGTGATTTCTTGTTTCCTTCCAAATATGAAATGTAGCACATAAAAAAGCCACAGGTCTTTAAACAGTGCACTTTCTTTGCACACTTCAGTTAATTGCTGCTTATCCTCTCCTGTGAGGAAAAAATCTCGTTTTACAGCCTCTTTCCACAGTGTTCAAATTTGATATAAATATGTGCAGTCCTCGAGTTAGGGGCTTGGGTTTTTTTTTCCCTTAACCAGAAACAGTTGGCTGGAGCATAACTTAAATTGATTTTTTAAAAGACATAGTGTAACATTAAATGCTCTTATACAGCAAAAGAATTGGCTTGCCTCTCCTGCCTTATGTTCTTTAGATCAGGGCCATCTTTCTGCCTCAGTGAGTCCATCACTGTGTGACCTGCTTAACTGTAATCATACCTTGGAGTCTTTGATTACAGTAAAAGCTGATGCCATGGTGAAATTTCCTTTAATATTTACATTGTGAGACCTGCTGAAATGACACAATGTCCTTCTTATCTGAAGTGCATTACCTCAGTGTGTCCATGAATCAGCATCATTATATTTATGTGAGTTCATCCTTAAAAAGGATTAAAAAATGTTCTCTGTTCTGGGAATGAGGGCAGAAATACTGCTAATAACAATTCTTATTTTATTCAGGGTTTATGACATTTCTGTCCTTATTTGGCTTTTCCTTTTGCTTGGGCCATTTAACAGTTGAGAGTGAAACAAGTGTGGAAGCCATTGATGTGATAGAAATTTTTGGTGTAAAGAGCTATTTTTTTTTTGCAAGAAGTCCTTCAAAATTCTCTGTGCAAAGGGGAGTCTGGAGTGTGTAAATATGTATGCATATATATATGCATATATGTATACATTTTTTCCCCACCTCCTTTATTATCAAAATTGTTTTTATTTATTTACCTATGTCTGATGTCCAAATGTGCAGAATGAGGCTTCTGTGGATGCTAACTTACTAAAAGATGGAACAAAAAGGCAAGAGAATAGTAACATCTGCTATATTATGGGAGTGCCAGTAGTAATTCTAGTTAAATTTATCCTGGAGTTTGTACCGAAGCAGGAATTTAACTTTTTGTTGTGTTTAAATTTAAAACATATTAGCTAGAGTAACAGCAAATTAATGTTACATAATTCTTGTTACTTGTTTCATTTTGTCTTAT
Source organism: Bolborhynchus lineola (assembly GCA_025448015.1). Lineage (NCBI taxonomy): Eukaryota > Metazoa > Chordata > Aves > Psittaciformes > Psittacidae > Bolborhynchus > Bolborhynchus lineola. Next base: position 25,414 of record JAOEHX010014898.1, on the reverse strand, counting down.
TTGTCTGGATAGAATTTTAAGTCCATATTATTTTACATGTCGCTTCTGGAGGGAAACCCCCCCCCAAGTAACCTTCAGTATTGTAGGTCTCCTTTGAAAATATCACAACTTTTATTGTTCTTTTTACTTGTTCCAGCATCCAAGAGCATGAAAAAAGAGCATATATATTCTTCTAGGATGAATATAATATCATCATATTATAGCATAGCATAGCATAGCATAGCATAGCATATGTATCATATCACACTATATCATACATAGAAAGGCTTTCTTCATGAATCATAGGCTGAAGCATATTTTATGCCTACATTTGAATTCATCATTACTGGTCACTGTTGATGAGCCCAGGGAAGGAAGTGTATGTCACTCTTTACTTGAGCTCTAAAAGCTCTTGCCAATATCAATTGTATGAGCATGTCTAAAATATTCCCCCACATTGATCAAGACAACAAGAACTAATTTTCCCCTTGAAGCATTTTTATGAGATCTTGTTTCTCCTGATCAACATTTTTCTTCATATTCTTTAACTTCAATTATCAGTTTTGCCAACATCTTAGAGTTTTGGCTATCAAAACTGTTAGAGGTTCAGAATTTCTCTGAAAATGAGAATTTTTCAAAAACATTGCTATTATTGCCAACTTACCAATTCATCAAAAAAAATCTAAGAATATTTTGTCAGAATTCATATGACAGTGCTATACAGTCAATGCATTTGTGTCAGCCAGAATGTTAACAAATGGATGTGGTCATTAATATCATTCAGTTTCAGATATGGATTTCACATAGACACTATGATTATTGTACACTTAATCTATTATGAAACAACTGAAAAGATAAAAAAAAGCAATCAAGGAAAAAATACTTTGGGCTATAATGTCTAGACATAGGTTTTTATTCTAGTGCAGTTTTTCTCAAAATCAAGTTACATCCAATTGAATTGGGTACCTCAACATTTACTGTTTGACATTATCATATGTAATTTCATTCACATTACTGTGAGGCTGATAATGTCACTTGCCTGGGCTGGCTGGTGCTGTCGCAGAAATCCAATGAAACTACTTGTGGAAGCTGTTCAGGAAAAGAAAACTGCTCTGGCAGCCTGTGTAGAACGATATACATATTGAATACGTATACACATACATATAGATGTTTACCTTTATTGAGTTTGCATCACTTCTGCTATCATCCATGATTTTTTTTACTTGCTAAAGACTAAAAATGAAATATAAAAGTGCAATCATACAAGTAAGAAAACTTATTGTACAAAGTATGCATTTCTCATAAATGGGGTTACATGCACATGCAGAAAGTAGATGCAAACACTACTCGTATTCATTACACCCCTACCTCCTCCTGAAATGGTAATCAAGCTGCTAAAGCTGTAAAAGTACAACCTGCTAGGCAAACCAATATTTTATTTCACATCTGTTTGTGTCTGTAAGCCACTTATCTGTCATATTCAGATGTGATCTTGGGGGAGAAACCATCTTTTTTCTCTGTATTTGAATGGAGTGTTTTATCTACAGAGCTGTGCTCTGTGGTAAGATCTCTGTGCACTGATACATAAATATAGTATCATTACAAGGCATTTTGAAGCTAACAAGATCAAAAAATGGCATTATGAATGCTCTAGACTTCTTGAAAATGAATGGTTATTGATACATGTTCAAACAGCCATGCACCATGTCTTTAACATTTTATCTAGGAGCTATCACAGCAAAATCAGCTTTCAAGAACCATCTCTTTAAACAGAAGGAAAACCCAATGCCGAGAGACCTTTGAAAAACTCTGAGGGACAGATATTAAAACCTTCAGTCCCATTACACAGCACTGTATTTTACATCTGATCTCTTTTCTTCTGCTAGCAACAAGATCTCACTGCTGGCAGCATATGTGCCTAGTGAACTCATCTAGAAAGAGGAGTAGAATTGAATCCTGAGCTGGATGGACTCTCAGTACTGTCATGTGCATCCATTTGCCACCTTGACACTAGAAAACACTGTAATCTGCTTGTCTTACTGACCATATGCAAAATCCACAGACATATTCTAGGGAAAGGGGTGATTACTTTAAAACACGGCAGTACAAAAAGCAGTTAGAAAGGTAGTTTTCTTTACATACCTCCCCATAATATTAACACAGGTATTATTCATCTACATGGTGCTTGAACAAATTGAAATAAACTTCTCTGCAAGTTTTCAGTGGGTAACACAAGGTTTTTTACTCTTCCTTCAAGAACCTATGTTATTCATGTCAGGGCCTTACTAAATCAGGTATTTAAATTTGGTCATGCTATATAAACATGATATGGGAGAAAGTAATTGCTTATTATGAAACAGTCCAGCTAAAATTAGACACCGATACTTCGGTATCTATTTAGCATAGGCCATTAATTTTTAAGAACTGTTTTCAGCTTGATGTTGAAAATGTCACTTCTAGAAAAGTATTAAAAATGTAAAGCCATAAATTTAATATTTACAGGGTCTTATATCTTCTGGTGCAAATGTTAGATAAACCCCTTGGCTGTCCCAGAAAACAAGATGCTGTATTTCCTCATTTTCATTCAAGACAACTGAAGCACAAGGAGTATAAAGTGCTTACCAAAGCAAATCAGAGAGGCACAAGAGACAAGTGCTATTTGCAAAAATTCCTTGGGTGGAAATATGTTAATTAATTGAAGACAAACTTCTCTATGCATTGGACAAGTTTTTATTGTCTTAATATTTAGAAAGACTGTTTAAAAGAGATGACACTGTACTATTGCCACCCGCTGGAATATCTGCCTGGAAAGTGGGAAAGGAGGATAAGAACAAATTGAACTTAAAATTGTTTTCTTGCCTGGATTTTCATGGGCAAAAGGCAACTACACCATTCAGTGTAGATGCTGGCCAGAGCTATTTTCTTTAAAGGGAATTTTTTGTAACTCCACAGTCAATTGGCAACTAAAGGTAGCCTTGCCTCTTTGCATGCTTAAATCAGCTGCTGTTAAGGCTACTTTGTACATATAGAGGACATGATTGCCTGCTTGTGAAAAAAAATGCAACAGCTCCTCTCTGGAAAAATACACAAACAAAAAACCCACCAGGTTCATCTGGGGACTGTTAGAAGATGTGTTGGTCCAGGAAGGGTATGTGGGTTAATTTCAGTTTACCTGACTGAAGTGATTGGATAAAGAAACATCAAATGGCAGCATCCCCAAAGCAGCATTTCTTTCCCAAGAAGAAGAAATCCATGCTGTCAAATTGGTATTAATGCAGAGACAACCAGAAACTATCTTCACAATAATGGTGAATGAGAGATATAATTTGTTAGGAAATTGATTGTTCATTGCACCAGGGAGAGTTCAAAACACCTAAGAACAGACGGAGTTGCAAAAATCCAAGGAAAGTCTTTTTATCTTTAGTAAAGTCTGTGAAACTACCTTTCTGCTAGCATCAATCTCCAGCTCTCATTTTCTTAAAGACAGTGAAGATGCCTTGGGTGGTGTGGTTTAGTGGGAGGTGTTCCTGCCCATGGCAGGGGAGTGGAAATAGGTGATCTTAAGGTCCTTTCCAACCCTAACTATTCTATGCTATCTAAGCTTACATCTGTGCTTATATTTTTGCTGTGGAAGCCAAGAGTGAATAGCATGACTGGAGATAGAGTGATAAGGCGCTTGTACCTTGGGCCATCCAAGTTTGGTGCAAAAGAAACCCTTATTTTTGTGCCATTGTGCAGCCATGCCACATTGTGGTGGAACTCTGCATTGCTACACCTGGGTTACCCAGTCGGTGGGACATGCTGGAGAGAGGACCTTTCTTGCTTAGATAGACATGAATGCTTCACAACAGACCACGGTCTTTAGCTCTTCGGAATGGAAGACCTGCCAGAATGGAAGGTGTTAGAATCTGTCTAACAACTTCCTTGCTGTGAGTTATTCTGAATGTTACTGAAGATAATCAGGTAATGCCATATCATTAACAAACAGGCATATAGGAATTGCACATTTAACTCGGAAAAACATACAGTTTTTCTTCATTGCTACTCTTCCCACTGGATTCTTTTCAGGAGTCCTGGTGACTGAAACAAACTCCTCTAACGCCAAAAAGAAAGACAAATCTGTACTGA
>JAOEHX010014898.1:0-16443 GCA_025448015.1 Bolborhynchus lineola | reverse complement strand
CATTTAGACAAATACATGTTTGCAAAATGCTGTTGTCGTCTAAGTGAGAAATTTATTGTTTTATAGTAGAGACTAGAGTGTTTGTAACAGTGTGCAAAGTAAGGCCGTAATATGACAAAACTGAAGCAAAATGTGGTTTTCAAAGTTGGATCTGCCTGCAGTTTTTAAATTTATCATATGTCTTTATGATGGTTGATCAAACTTCGTAAAAATAGCCATGAGATTTTAAACCGCCACTGTTTATTGTGAAATAATCCTAATGTTTGAACTCTTTCCCACTATCACAGGTAAATGACCAATCTGACCTCAAATGTGTAAAACTCAAAGTTTCAAAATAAACCTTCAAGATACTCTTCATTATTATTAAGTACTGCAAACTCCTTTTGTCATTCCTGACCGTAAAACTCGTTGGAGCAGATAAACATTAGCCAGAGGATTAATCTCCTCCATTTGAAGAGAAAGGTTGCTCTGTGGCAAAATCAGAGTCTACAGCTGGAGCTCTGAGAAACCTGTCCTGCAATGCAATCAAAAGCCTTGACATTTATTTTGCAAGGGTGCTTCTATAACTTTCTCAGCCACAACCATGATTCTCAAAATATATGAAGGGAAATAGTTTTTACTGATTTAGTTTAAAAAATAAAACAGAAATAATGAATGTTTCAATGCTTTGTGTGATTTAGGATATAACTGTTTAAATTAAAAATCACTCTATATGCTTTGGTGTATCACTGTACAGAATTAATTTATTTGATGTGTACTATTAAGTGTAATCAAAAAGCCATTTCAATTAATCAACAGCGGAAATAATATGTACTCTGATCAGAGCTCTTTACAGAAAATGTTGGTTATTATTGCTGGTTTTTGGGGCATTTTGAATGGAGGTTGATTTTGTAATTTTGTAGAGTAAGAGATTTAGTTCTTATGTGAAAACTGTGCTATGTTGTGGTTTTGTTTTTTTTTTTTTCTCTTTTTATTTGTTAGATTTCCTGCTATTTGGGAATCCTGCATTCCTTTGTTTGAGACTTTTGAGAAAATGATTTCATTTTTGCCTGGGAAAGTACTAAGATTATGACAGGGTCTTATGAATTGAATGTCATGCAGGCACAGAGCAGAAGAGCAAGCAACACTGGGAATGTTTTGTCCACTAGCTACTTACTAAGAAAATATTCAAAGAAATCAAGTAAGCAGCTTTCTCAATAAATTTCTGTTCTTTAAAGCACTAAAGAACTTTTAAGTGCATTGCAAGTATTGCATTCGTAGGTTATGTTTGACAGTTCCTTCTGAGCATAAGAATTTATGGCTAGTTAAGATTAAAATAAATGGGGACAGGGCACTGAATGTTCATCATCTACCCAGCATCACCAGGAAAAATATAGATGGTTATTTTCCTATGCCTTCTTTCTCCTCTCAGTGTCCTCCTTAAAATGGCTGACAGTGTTGTTTTTTCCTGGGAGTTGGGATGTCCAGCACCTGCTGGAGACAGAGGAATCTGCTATGGATGACCACAGTCTTTTGCAAATCTCAGGTAGTTTGCTGACTGTATTGTGGGAGTCTTTGGTCTGTTCTTCAGGGAAGGTGATCTGATATTTTTGCATTTAGGCCTCGTGCATTGGATTGCATCAGAAGCACAGTTACACATTGCAATGAATCCTTACCTGGATAAGGATCATTCACTCATTCCTACTGGCTAGATACTCAGAAATGACAGGCACTTGAGTCAAGGTGAGGTCTCCATTTTAAACTTCAACATTCCCAAGTTGCCTAGAGCACACAAGCTCACCCACTGTGACTCTCTCCCCACAGAAGTAATTGGGTTCTCTGCATGGCTGAGGAAGGAAGATGAGTTAAAGGCCATAGGACTCATTTCTTTTTCTCTGCATTGACTGCCCTGATCTGTCTTGTTGAGATTATTCATTCATTGAGGTGGTTAACTTAAATTCTGACCATGACCTTGAACCTTGTAATCTTAGACAATTTATGTTGGAGTTGGGTTAAAGAATTTAGGAACTGGTACTTAGTAGACTAGAAGCATATTGGGTTTCTTGATTCTGGTCTTTATTAAGACAATCAGTAGGCAGAGGTATCAGGTTCAGGAGGTAATCTTTCATTATAATAATCTAATCAAGACATACACAAAATTCTTCAGGCTAAAAATGCAAAATCTTTTCTTACCCTTGATTTTCAAAATATGAGATGCTGTATATGTATTCAGTCTTGTTAATAATTGTAAAGGATTTCCTTGGGTAACATGTTTGCCAGTAATAATTACTAATGGATTATAATTTTGATTATGAATATGATGAAGTTTTTCAAGTTAGAATTCATTCCCAGGAAATACTGGAGGTATTGTAATTGCATACTTACATTGGTACCAATTTTGTAAAAAGTATTTATGAAGCTTCAGAGGTCTTATATTTTCTATTGCATTAGTATTTTACTTCTTTTGTGGAGAAGCAGTATATTCTAATTAGCTAATAATCTCACACAGAAAATAACATCTTGGAACATATATCTCTAATATTTTATTCAAATTAATTAAGACTCACCAAGCACACTGCTTTCATATAGTTTGAGAATTACTTTTGGGATACAAGTTACTTTTTGGTATTCTAGGGTAAAAATTACCAGTGGAACAGTTGCTTTTTATTAAATGATTGAATAGTGAGGCTGCCAATTTATTATATAAAGAGAACATGCACATGATCAGACACTATTGAGTAACCAACTGACAGCTTATGAATGCATAATATTGTCTGCCTTCTTGTGAATTTTTATGTATCCATAGGATTATTCACAGTAACATTTAACAGCGTGATTAAATTTATATGTGCCTGCAATACAGTGAAGTTAATTAAATCAAATATGGATGGAAATTCACTGTATTTGAGCACAAAAAACTTAATGCAATGGTTAAGAAAGTTAGTGCTGACTTACTGGAAGCAGTACAGTGGACTTAAAGTGCAAGAGCAGGTAAACAAAAAAAGGTAATATTAAGTTAAACAAAGTTTAAGAAGAAGAAAAAAGAAGAAAGTAGACAGACCAATGTTGCAAGCAATATGAAAAAGCAACAAAGAGCAATACACATTGTGATTACCTCTTTAAAATTCCTCAGCTTTCAATAGCAGAACTATATGCTCCACACCATCTGCCAACTGTGAACAGAAAGAAAATCGCACATACAGGTACTGTAAAGTACGATCTAATTAGTGTACTAAAGCTTAATATATTTGATTTTTTTTTTTGTAAATATGAAAACAATTATAATAGAACAAATCTATTCCCATGACAATATAATGAAGAGGCTTATGCTTCTGTAATGAAACGTTTCATTATTCTGCATCATGCCTTACTGAATACATTATTTAGTCTCATGTACAGCAATTAAAATGGTAATATACAGGAGCAGACACACAGAATTTGAATTGCTATAGAATACTGAGCAGACTATCCGGACTTACTAACTTTTCCATGCATCTTTCACTCTGAGATGTGATTTTCTTGACGTTTGTGACTTTAGATAGGACTCTTCAACAAAGATGAGTGGCAGAAATTTCTCTATACATCCAAAAGCAATTGTGTCTTCAAATAACAGAAAAAGATACTTAGCAAATACCTTACATATATAAATAAAGGTATTGATTTTCCAGCATTTAGACCACCTACAGGCTTGAGAACAGAGCTACAAACCACAGCAAGGAAACAGCAGTGACGCAGAACATCTACGGACAGAACTAAATTTTCTTGCACAACTTTCATGCATGAAAGCATGGCTTTGAAGGATCAGCTTCTTTTCCTTAGCCATTCCAGAACTAAGAGAAAATCTGTGGGATGATTCAGCCCATTCAGGAGCCAGTCAGCAGGGACCTCAAGGAAGAGGACTAGGCCTTAAGATTCAGCCTCCACTTCAAGCACCACCATCTGCACATTGTTTTAGGAGATAGCAGGAACAGCTATCCTCTTTATGTATGGTGGTCCAGGACAGGATTTTTGAAACTTTTTCAGACATTTGTGTTACTCTTTAAGTTCAGTTCTTTAAAGGTGGCAAAACTCAGCTGTAATTACTTCAAGGAAAATGGTCACTGATAGCCTCTTGTTTTAGATGGTTACACTTACTGTCAATTAGATAGCTAGTGACTATCACACCGTCTGCAGCACACAGCTAGAAACAGCAGCAGAAAGCCACCTGGAATTGACAATCTTTAAAGTATTTTCCAACTTATATGCTGGAGAAGGACCACAGATTTGGTGCCTGGTGGTTAAGTCTTCAGGCAGCACAAAGCATGCCTCAGTTTCATGTAAATGTTTCTGTTTTCTTTAAAAGGAAAATGTATGAATGCTCCAAGGACCCATAACCCCCACTCCAGAGTTCCATATTGTGAAATTTGCATTAGGGACTTGCTGTAAAACCAGTAAAAAGCAGTTCTAGAACAAAGCCTTTCCACTGGAGAATTGCTTGATCCCAAGAGAAGAGCAACAATTCAGTTTCCTGAAGTTGATTTTAAATAACCACTTCAGGAACAACCAAATTGCCTTTACAACTATTACTGTAAAGTTTTATAGGGTTTGGAACCCAGTGATGAAATTTAGACAATTTCAGCAGCCCTGCTGAGGTATAGAAACTACATTTCAAGTGTTGCTGCGTCTAACTTAGGTCTTGAAAGTAAATGGTCTGGATTGTTTTCTTCATGTTGTTTTCTCTTGGTGCCAAGATGTACAGTGGTGTATCAGCTTAGATGACAGAGAACACACAGTATGCACTGCTCCTGTTGAAGCATTTGTTTTGGAACTTAATTTTGTCTGCTTGAGGATTCATAGTAATACAGCGGTACAAAATGCCATGTATTTTAAACAACAGCCACCACAGCTAGTGAGGCAACAATAAGATTACCATACCTATTTGCACAATACAATAAATGATCAACTTTAAAATTACTCCAAAAGCAACACAAAACACTGTATTATAAGCCATCCTACATATCTAATGACCCTAGTGACCCGTATGAAACTGAAGCCGCTGAAAGAGTAAATGAAACACATTCATACATAAAACTAAAATAAAACACTGCTATTGTTTTGTAATAGGCCCGGTGATTGTAAAGTCAGTCATAGTCCTCCTGACAGCCGCCCCCAGGATATACCATGTGGTCATGCCACCTTGTTCTTGTTGCTGCATAATTTGCTTTGCTATGGGTTTATTTTCTTTCACTTTCCCTTTTTAAGTACCCTGAACATGTACATTTGAATGTCAAAACATGCAAAACATGCTTGATACCATTACATATATCTATATCTGGGGCAGGGTTTGAGGCTGTTAGGAACTCTTGAGTTGGTCATGCCTGCTGTACTTGCCAGCTGCCCCAGAACAAAACAGATTTCCTATAAAATATTTATATTGCCTCACTACTAATCACCACAAATCAATTTTCTGTAAAAAATTTGTTCCAAATTAGAAAATAATTGTTAAAGTTTTCACTTGGTTATTAAATTCTAGAAAAACATCTTTTTTAACTCTGCAAGTACAAATAATCAATGATTTTATACTAATTTGCTGAGAAATGTTTTAAGTGTGCTCCTTGACATTGAAAACATTCTCTAGAGAACTGTTGGAGGGTCAGGGAAAGAAAAAAGTGTTGTAGAAACATATACAGAAGGGCCATTTTCTCATTCCCAAAATTGGGCAATGCTGAAGAAGCAGCTGTAAGTGGCTTACAATATTAGCAGCCATGGGCTGACAGGACAGGGACAGTGAGATGAAAATAGGAAGACAGAGAGAGAATGCAGGAGATTTGAATACCTTGATGAGAGGTGTCTGGGAAAGACACAAGCTGAGATCACACAAAGCTAGTAGGAAGACACAGGTATTGAAAGTGAAATAGAAGGATCTGACAAAGATGAGTCTGGATCACCAGGAACATTTTACTTCTGTGAAGTGCATGTTTTCCATGAGTTTGCTACTGCCAGATCTCTTTGCGCACCCACTGTCTTGACCTTCCATGCAAACATAACACCATATATATGTACAATACATGGATTTACTAAGAATGCAGCTCTGTTTCAGTAGCCTTTTGTAAGCTCTACTTAAGTGTTTTTTTCCTAAAAGGTGTAGCAACCTAGTTAAAACAACAACAACAAAAACAAATCCAAAGCTTCCCTCAAGGAAATTGTTGGGATGAAGACTTCTTCAGAAGACTTTTAAAATGTGTTATTCTTGAGAATACTATTTAAAAAACCTCCATGCATTCTGTATATTAAAAAATTATATTGCACATTCATTTTCAAAAAAACCCAAACCAAATCAAACCACTTTGGTTGAAGTTTTGCTGTTGTTCTGGGTTCTGTTGTGTTTGTGGAATTTGCTATAGACAAAGAAGACAAAATTGGTTTGCTTTTCTTAATATTTGACTACATATAGGTAATTTGAAAATATGAGTACAAATGTACACTATAATAAAGATACTAAGTCCCTGCATGGAGAGTTTAAATTGTCTTAGTGTCTTGAAAGTAGATTAGCTTTATTGGTAAAAGTAGACTTTACTTGTGAAAGTAAAAGGAAAACAAAACCAGAATAGACAGGACTCTGAGCCTTTCTAAAAATAAATGGAGCTGTAATAAACAGCTTGTTATAGCTTGGGGTGAAGGAAGAAAGGATAGTGAGAAAGGATAGTGTTTAGGGAAAGTGATCACAAAGCTTTTGTGGAAATGATGTACGCCACAGCATGTTACAAAGGAGAGATCTAGAGCATAATAAGCCCATTGCTCAGTTTCTCCCATTCCCCTCTAAATACAACCAGTGCTTGGAGTCTTCTCTCACTGCCACTGTGGCTTGAATACTTTCAAATCTTTGATATGTTCCAAATTATTATAAATTCAGCTTCCCATATAAAAGTCAGAGCAATGTAACATGCTTTTGGTGTGAGACTGAAAGGAGACATGGTTACATCCCAGCTGGTGGAAATGTGGTAATGAATTTCAAATAAATTTCAAACATTTGTTAAACTCCTCCTGAACAGTTTTGCTTGCTACCAGTAAAATATAGATGCCATAACTGAGCACTCACACTCAAGATTTTAATTACACTTAGACTGAAAATAGAGTATAATATTGCAATAATCTGTCTTCCATTCTAGTAGCCTGCTGCTCTTAAAAATTTCAGAGTAGACTTTCTGTTTCTCTCTTTCTCTATTTCTCAATTTATTATTAAAAACTACAGTTTCACAGTGGTCAATGAAACCAAGCTGATTTACATCTGTCTCAGAGCTTAAAGACTTATATATATTATTAAAATTATTGGTTTTATGTTAGAAATCTCTGAGTATATATACTTGAAAAATAATTTCACCAAGTCTATTTTCTTAGATTTATAACTACATTTGACTGTTTTACTGAATCATCTTAGTAAAAAAGTTAAATAAACATGTGAATTTCAAACAACAGTAACTATTTAGCAGAAAAGGGCCTGCTACACCAGCTCAGTTTTTAAGAGTGGGCCAGGAGCTCAAGTCCTTTCACTTCAGTGGAATTAAGCTGGTTCTTCTCAAAGGAGTTTTTGCATCTGTGTAGTCAGAGTAAAGTAGCTATCTTGGTAGTCTGTAATTATACTAAGTTTAATTACATATAAAGTATGGCAGCTGAAACATCTGATTTTGACTTGTAGAAATAGAATCAGCATGTCCTATTCTCAGTTATCCACTTAAGTTTTTCACTTCTTTCCTCCTTGTCCTGAAATGAAGACCATTCCATCCAGCATCCATACCCATGAAGAAGAGGAAGATATATATTATACATTTGGAAAGTCTTATTTGCAATAAGTTAAATATTGTAGGTATTTCAAACACTTACTTGCAATAAGTGTAGAAAAGATTCTGCTTTTCATTGCTTCCATCTGCTGGTTTCCTTTTGTGTTGAACTAACAAGATGAGCAGCATCTCATTTGGAATTGGTGAAAATCTATCTAACAAGAAAAGATTTTGCATCATAACCTGCTGTATTATATCACTTTATAAAGTTAATATAGAGCAAAATGCAAAGAAAATTTCACATTGTAAGCTGCCAGAATGTAATTTTATTAAAATTCAATATGATTTTTCTTTTCACTATTTCTCCAAATTTGATACCAAAAAGCATTACAGAAGAACCTGGTTAATTGACTTGGTTTTTGAAAGTGTCCCTAAAACCTCTTGTATTATTTGAGCATAATCAGCAAGTGTTTAAAAAAACTATTTAAATTTAAGACATTGATTAATTGATTAGCTTTAGGCATCCAAGTCTGAGACACTTCAGCATTTTTTAACAGTTGCAAAAAGTATTTTACGAAACGTGAAAGCATACCAACTTTTCAGTGAAATCTCATTATTTATTTAAATAATTAGTTGACTGCCCAGAACGACTTCTCTCTGAATCAATTTCTTTTGTGTTGCAATGTATATGATTAACCAGTTTCAAACATTTTTAATAATATCAAAATAAAAAATATATTAAAAAGTATTTTTAAAATGTTTGCAAACTTATTCTTTAGTGCTTAAAAATCCTCTCATTTGAGACTATGCAATATTCTCAGTATGCAGGCTTTGAGCGATAGAAGTATTCTCCTTAGGTGAAGCTTATAAAACTTGAATGTCTGAATATCAATTGGATATGATGCCTACCCATAGACAGCCAAGATTAGTTACTTTATAAATTGGCCACTCTGGGATGCTTCTCTCCCCCTCCCTTTCTGCATTAATTTCATAAAGAATAAAAGCAGATTCTAAACCAAACACATTAAAAAAAAAAAAGTTTGTAATACAAATGATGCAATTAATTTAATTTAACTAAAAATGTTTATAATGTAAATGTCTATATCTGAGATAGTCACCTTACATCACTTTGCAAGTAATGTGAAAAAAAAACTCCGTTGGAGATTAATTTCTTATTTTAGATACTCATTTTAAGGCAAAATGAATTTTTCTGAATGATACCACCTCCTCTTTATTATCTGTAGAAGGGTTGTAGGCAACTAGCTCTGATATACACACTGAATCTTTCAAGGATCTGAATTTAGAAAGGCACATCTCATTTAGAAGCAAGGTGACACCTCTGAAATCTGTTATTGCTAATAGTGATGACAAACGGGAAAACAACCATGCATGCTCTTTAAACTATTTGGATTTTGAAAAGCCATCACAGTAAATGGGTTGCAGTCACAATTGGCAAGGAAGATAGTGGTAGATTTTTGGAAAGCTCTGCTTTCAGTTTCATAAAAGCGTGCTGCTGTCTGGGCCCTGCGGACTTTAAAGAAAGTTGTAAAGCAGAGGAGAGCAAGGACAATGTTTAGACATACTACATAATGTAATAAATTCACACAAATGATTTTTAGGACTCAAAATTAGGATTTATTTTTATCTTCTCATTAAAGATATCAGTCGCCAATTTAATTGCCAAAAATCAAATTACATTCACTTCTATAATCTTATAATAACAAACAAACAGAAAAAAAGGAATAAAGAAGTCGTACAAGAAATTTTGGAAAGACATTACCAAGCCTATCTATACCTCTTAATAAATTCTTCCCACTCCTTACACAAGAATTTCTATTTAAGTTAATTGCATCCATGATCTTGACCTGTTATTCACCTCAGCTTCGTCTGAGCTAGTTATGTTGCTAGATGGGTCTAAACTAAACAGACAGATAATAAATCTCAGTATAGAGGTATACCAAAAACCTTCATGCAGGTCTGGTCATCCTCAGACTACCTTGTGTTATGGAATTCGTAATATCTTGCCTCCTTATATGGGCAGAAAACCCCACCATTCTCAAGAGTTCAGAACAACTTGCCTTTAAATAGGCAGTGCTGGGAAGAGACTAACCCTGACAGTCTGAACAACAGACACTGATTAATATACTGTGGCAAAACCCTTCCTGGATTCTCAGAACCCCAGAGGGACATTACAACAACTCAAGAAGCCTGATATGAATATTTAATCTCTCTAAAATTGGGTGATTATGCAGATACTGTGCAACTGGGAAAGTTATTCCCCCAGGAGCTTATAAAAATAAATACTACATCTAAAATGTAACAGCCAAAATGCAGGTGGTGAATTTTCTCTCAACTGCTTACTTGCAGCTTTACTTGGCTTGTTCTGATGTGCCATTGAAACAAATGGGCCTTCTCTGCAAAACAATTGCGGAGACACATGCACCATCCACAAGGGATGAAGGGATCATCACTAGAATATGAGGTATTCCTCCAAGCTATCTACTACCATGTGGTTGATGGGTTTGATGGTACAGAGGAGAATAGTTTATGGGATTTCTTTTTAGTGCCTGGTATATTAGTGTCTCACATTTTAATGAATTCCATAAATAAAAGATGATGAAATGCCAATGTTTGGTGAGCTACATGCAGTTAGTTTCATCTTGAAATCTGACTACATAAACAATGTTCTTACCAACATTTTTTACCCTGTCTTCTCTGTTGATGTTCTTGAAATTACTAGTTAAACAGCAATAGATCACTTTCATTGCCAAAAATAAAATATTGAGCTAGCATCATTCTGGGTTTTGCACTTTCACCTCGGTTTCATCAGTCACACTGGGAGCAATTGATCTGTTCTGGGTAATGGAGGCCTGTATTCATGTGTGAAGCGATTTGATGTTCTAGCTGAGGTCTTTGGCACAATTCCATGTAGTGCTCTAAAGCTGTACCTAAAGTAGGGACATTAGGTTCCACGTTAACCACCTGATCTTCTTCTCCACACCATTTGGTACCAGGCTTGATAAAGGTTACACTGAGAAGAGAGGAACTGAGACCTAGACAAACCTACGATGGAAGGTTTCTGACAGTGCCATTTAGAGGACGGTAAACTGTCCTGTAAATGACCTTATTTTTTTCCTTTTTTGATAAAAATAATAATGAAACATTCATCAGAGATCCTGGTTCTGCCAGGAACAAACAGCAGCTTGATGAGCTTCTACAACTGCTGTTCATGCACATACCCTGAGGAAAAACAGAGAATTAATAGCATATTTGCTTTGCTTAGAGAGAGAGAAGCTGGTGCTTATAGGGGAATAATTCACTTAGAGATATCACTAATAAATACATGATTTCTTGCTTATTTTCAGAGAAAAAAAATTTACTCGGGCTTCAAACAGACCAATCTTTGAGAGACATAGAAACATACAGTGCAAAGACACTACTGCTTGTGGCAGAGGATCTTAATTCCTTTTTAAAAACTATGCTTCTGTGCAGGAGCATTCAGCAGATAGCCATGGAGAGTGTAGAAAGCTCAGTTTTCTTTCCCCCTCAGGTGGCTGGTTGGCCCATAGTGTCACACTGTTGATCAAAAGCTGAGTATTTGTTCTTTAACCTCTCTGCACCCATCCCCAGTAAAAGAAGCAAAGGTCACAGAGCAGAGGGGTTACACTATCTGCCACCCCAGCCCAGCAACTAAGCCCCTAGCAAACACATTAGTGTTTCATTTGTCATCCCTGATGGTGTGGCACCGGTGCTCATTGTCCCACCACTCCCTGCAAGCAGTTGGTGTGGGCTTTGTGCAGTCAGTGGAAAGGGAAAGAGATGCGCTGGCCAGGAAACACATTATTGCCGGGCTGGGTCCACATTCTTTGAGTTTGCTGCCTACCTTGAACACTGGATTTTTGAACACAGTTTGAGGGGAAGCCAGGAAAGGATGAGAAGGCAGCAGCCATGCCAGTGAGTGGCAACCACTGGTTCTCCAAACATCTCCCCCTCTCACTTCCATCCTTCACCGCTCTGCAAACAAAGAATGTTTTGATTGCTTGGATGACAGCACAGGAATTTGCCTTTTCAAAAGCACTCACTACACATATACAATTTAAGTACTGTAACCAGAAACACCTTTAAAAGCCATCAAACAGAATGGAAGATGTAATAGTGACCAGTTGCATTTTGAACCAGAGTTTCTAATGAACACATAAAACACAAAGGCAAGCCTGTGCATTAGTGCAACAGCATGATGGGTAACAGTCAGTAAAAAATGGTTTAAGAGTTTGGCAGAATAGTTTCTATCGGTTTTGGTTATGTCTGATTCCCTCCTGTTTCTCTGTTTACAAAGTCCTATCTTTACAAAGCTGTCTCAAATATACCATTTAAATTCATTTCATAATGCACAAAAAGCAATTTTCTTGTTCAGCAGCCAAAGAGCAGGAGAAATAACTTCAGTGTTCTACAGCATCATTTCAAACTGGCCCATTTGTGACAGGTTTTCCAACGTACCTTATGCCAAGTTAGATGATAGTCACTACAGGGTGTTTGCATACATTCAGGGTATCTGGAGAGGCAGTCATCACAGCTTTCCAAAAAGGAGAAAAGATTTCTGGGAAGCTTCAGAAGCATGAATGCAGGTGAGGAAATCTGCGTGTTGCAAAACTCCTCAGTTTAAATTGAATTCTCAACATTAAACCATATTTTACAAATTTGTCTCCCTGCAAGTACATATGCTCTTTAGCTTGCCCACCTCCTACTCCACATGAAGACCTTGTCTCTGATGTACTCTGTTTTTTCCATCATAGTTTCCTTTGCCTAGTCTCAAGTGCCCTCATGCTCTGCCTCTCTATTCACTTGCCAGACTTGTTTTTCAGTCTGTCAATCATACTGACTTTAACCTGTTTTCAGCTTAACTCCTACCCACCTGATACTCCAGCTCCTGAGGTGCTACTGCCCAGAGCTCTTCATCAGTTTTCATCTGACCATATGGGCCTTTTGATCCACCTTGCTATTCATTGCCCTGCTTTCTTTCTTATTTCTGCAGGCACTACCTATTCTTACTCTTGATATGCTGAATGCTCTGGATAAAATACTGAATTCTAATGCTCTTTATGAGTACAACTTTTATAATTTAATCTCTTCTGTCACCCAGAGGAGGTCTTCAGGTATCATTTTTTCAAAAGCTCTTTAAAACTTTGTTTTGTTTTCCTTAGTCTAAGATCTTGCTGGCATCTCAGAAAGTAAAACTGATAAGCCCATCTGTGACTTTATTAGTTACTTAGCTTTAACAGCTTCTCTTTACTACATCCTATTCAGTTTCCAGCGTCATTCTCAAATGACTCAGCTTAAGGCCAGCTCTTTGTTTCTCAGTTCAACTTTCCTTCTTTTTTCCTTAATCCTGACACATTATCAGCCACTTGCTCTATCTATTCATTTTCTCTCCTTGCCTGTACCTTGCAGGGCTCTTTGTCATTGTTGAGCCTCAACCATCTCCCATCATCCCCAGCCTCTCTCTGCCATCACTGTGAATGGGCTCCCTCTATCCAAGGACATAACATGATGGTCTCTGACTCCTTCCTGATTCCCCTCTAGCCCTGATTCTAATCTATGCACTATATTGACTTTGGCTTTATAGAAGTAAAACTTTCCTTACTATCTACCAGCAAAACAGCCTTTTCCATTAAGATTATCTTCAATCTCTCTCCTGAGTTCACTTCCCAAGTCCTATTACCCAGCTCTTTGTGGAGTAAGTACCATCTGAGGTCTTTTTCTACTTAACATCACATTATTGAATCTTCTTCCCTCTCTTTGTCTCCACTACTCCTCAGGTGATACTGGCTTCCCCTTTTGTTTATATTGTTTTTTTCCAGACAGTGGGGTTTTATTCATAACACTCATGATGGCAGTTCTCATATATTGCTTAGCATCCACAAACTCTTCTTGGATCCTCAGTATCCTCTCACAAGTATCTCGCTTCTTACTGAAATTAGAGTACATGCGACAAAACCTGAACACCTTATTTTCATCTTCTTCCGCCCCTTTTCCTTCGCCTGCTTTATTGGTAACTTTTATTAAAAAAATTATTATTTCATAATACCTCTGTCTGTACACCAGAAGGTATCTATTAAGAAACAGTCCAGGAACCTTTGAGATCAGATGGTATGGCAGCCACTGGAAAACCCTCTACTTGACATACTGTGTTTCTTGTTTTGACTGCAAAATTGATCTTATATTTTCAAAGTATGTTAACAATATCATTATAAAATAACAATGCTGAGGGAACAACTAGGCATTATTTCACAGAGTGAAAAAAGAGTCTCAACCCCATCAAGAATTTAAAAATGTTTATTCCCCTTTATGGGGCTTCTTTCAGGTGGGAACATAAACACTGGAGTGTTACTTAATCCTTTGTAAAGGAGATAGCATCAGAAATTAAGTTGGTGTCAATTTACCCTATTCAGATCACATTCAAAGCACTAACCACCATGCTGTAAGAACTTTATAGTCATTTGAGATACTGATCACAGCTCCTGGTTACTATATATACTGATTTTATCCGATGACTAGTTTAAGAAAAGGAAATCTGTACTAACAGCTGAGTTTATTGATACTACTAGTGCTGCTTAACTGTTTTATTGGTCTTAAAAGCCTTATAAAATGAAATATTTTAATTATCATTTGTGGTGTCAGGCTATTATACGATAAGCAATACGCTGTATTCACTAGTGAATGAGATCTGGTGGGGCACCAATGCTGTGGTATATTACATGGTCACCAGATGCAGATAAAACTGGTTTAGTTACGAGAAGGTCAAAACTAAGAAGATAGTTAAATCTTCTCTGTGAAACTCCAGTGGCTTAATTAAAAGACAAATTCCAACTTCACCCTGCTGTTTCAAAATGGAAGTTCTTTTATCTTAAACTAATTTCTTGCTCACAATAAATAGTAATTTAAATTTCCTGTTAATCTTAAACAGATAGCAATCTAGCCTTTCAGTTGGCATTTGGAAGATAGGGACATCTCATGTTTATAATTGGTTTGCAGCTTTCTAAAATATTAATCTTTTTTTTTGGAAGGACTAAATGGCCAGCAGGATATTGAAGGAGGATAAAGGGGATTTTTTGTAATCGTTCCTGTGCAGGATTTGTGTTTCTTCTCCCCACAATTTCCTTGAGCTTAACAAAAAAAAAAAAAAGTTTAGAAGATTTGTTTGGTGTTTAACTTGATTATTTAAATAAGAGATAAGCAATTGCCATTACAGCAGCTAGGCAATAATTTCCTTGGGTCAGGATCTCTGCTGCCCAGCATACACCCCTATTGTTAATGGAGCTGAACATGAACACACACACACACACACACACACACACACACACACACACATTTTTACAAGGGAATGTTAAACAGTCCCCATTTATTTTACAGTGCAAATACTTACATGACAAAACACAGACAGACTTGAGGAGTCAGTCTGAAGACTTTAAAAAAAAAGAGCTGGAAGAACAAAGAGATATAACTACCTAACCATTACTTTTCCGTCCTGAGTTCAAACTTTAGAATTGCCAGACCTTACTTAACCGTCATGACCCTGTTTAGCCAGCCGTCACCTAATTCTAGTGAGGTGAGGCCCAGATATCAGGGTTTTTCTCAGCATTTTTTCAGTGGGCTAGCCAAACTTTCCTTTTAGAAACATAGTACGCCTCAGAAATTGTACTGGGAGCTTAGGTAAAGGTGCCTATCAACCAAAAACTGTTATTCTAAAATCCTTAAGTAGGAATTGCGCAAACAGGTGCCTTGTTCAGTTGGATAAGTATCTGTAGCAGCATTAAGTGCTAGGAGTCAAAACATGGCTGATGAAGCATGTTTACAGGGTGTAACAGGAAACCAAGAGCAGGAGATCGTATCAGTCAGAACTGTATCATTATACTCCTTCATGACATAATGACAATTTTTTCTCTTTGCTAGTGGTATATGCCTCTGGTTGCGTTTTAGCTACTTTTCAACCAGCACTAAAGTGTGCTTTCCCTCACTTTCCTTTAGTGATTTGGCTTCTGCAGCTGCTGCTGAGCTGAAAGTCAAAGTGCAGCAGGTGCTGGATACCACTAGCAAGCTAGAACTATGCTGAATCTCAGGGTTGAAAGTCTCCTACCCCACACTAGGTCACCTTTTCAACCAGAAAAATAAACCTGACTGAAGGATTTATTACCTGTTCCTGAGGCCTCACTTTATATAGTCTTTTCCCTGTATCCCTCCCCTACTCTCAGGTCAGGAGCAGCTTAGCACTTTTTACTGCTGGACAGAAAAATTATAAGAAGGTTTTGGTTATCTCTGAAGGCAACTTTTACATTTTTTAGCGCCTGTATTTTCTCAACCAAGGATGTGTGTTTATTTTACTTGGGGTAGAACAGGTTTGCAAATTGCAGTAGCTGAGTAGAATCATAGAATAGTTAGGGTTGGAAAGGACATTAAGATCATCCAGTTCCAACCCCCCAGCCATGGGCAGGGACACTTCCCATTAAATCATGTCACCCAAGACACTGTCCAACCTGTCTTTGAACACTGCCAGCAATGGAGCATTCATAACTTCCTGGGCAACCCATTCCAGTGCCTCATCACCCTAACAATAAAGAATTTCTTCCTCATATCAATCTAAACTTCCCCTGTTTAAGTCTGAACCTGTTACCCCTTGTCCTGTCACTACAGTCCCTAATGAAGAGTCCCT
>JAOEHX010014897.1:4424-29451 GCA_025448015.1 Bolborhynchus lineola | reverse complement strand
GTGGGACGGGGGGAGAAGCAATAACATTACCCCTGAAATAAAGCTCGATCATATTTTTGTTGCGTTCATATTTTACCATTTATTAATTATTCCTACTGGTGCTGTCAAAAGCAGATTAAATTAAATAAGACCCTTTAAAACACTTAAGTAATTTCTCAGATAGAAATAATTTGAGTCCTTAGCAATACAAATATGTTGAATAATTCAGAAATATTAATCAAACTCTTTGGATGACCATAGGTACAGGCCATCTGTAAAATGTTTTCTTGGCCTAGGTACTCGTAAGAAGGTGACTCTTGAATTACATCAGTATTGTCCCTACCCCATGTTCAGCAACTGAAAACATTAAAGCAGAAAACCACCAAATATCAAAGGAGAAGCAGCCATGAATGAACTGCATGTATATGTTAACGTTGATATGAACACACAGGTCATGGATATTATATCTTTCTGAAGCGTGTGCATGGGTCTTCCTAATAGAATGCCCAAAGTCTCAGTTTCCCCCATATGCTGATCTTCTTTCCTGTGAAATACAGAAAATATGGTTATTTTGAAGGTAAGGGGTACAAGGACCAGATCCCCAGATAGGTTTAGGAACCTAACTGCTGTTTCAATCACAGGCATCAAGAATTTTAGAGAAGGCTGATAAGATAGCTTTGGGGATAGCATAAAGCCAAATTGAATGACTAGAATGTTTTTGATGATGTGACAGACCTTGCTCAGTCACAGGAGTTTCGTATCCAAGGGAATTTAATGAGGGTCTTGATTTCCTAGGTGACAAATGTCTGCCTTGTGATTACCTAACTGTACAATTAATGAGGGAAAAATTGGCATGGAATGAATGTGACATTAAGGTTATGTCTATTCTGCCATACAGCACACTTGAAATAATAGTAACAGCTGTTTGTGGAACATCTACAATGTGACTTATTTCATCAGCTGCTCTCTGAAGTCCATTTTCAAGCCTGACTTCTCCACTAAGCTACAGAGCATTTCCTGGAAGGCTCTTGATTACTCCACAGTGAAAGCCTGAAGTAAGGAGAGACATTTAGTTTTGCTGAACATGCATCAAGCAATATCAAGCCCAGAAACCTCCAGGAAGCCTTCACAGCTCTTTCTAGGGGGAACATACCCTCTGCCACTTCCTACTGCCTTCCAGCCCCGAGGTATGTGGGCATTTAACACAAGATGGCAGCCCTGCTCCACGGGGCAGTAATCCTGCCTAGCAAAACAGGAGTGCACAATTTTTCGCAACTTGCAAAAATAATTTCACTGCTTTGTTTTGGTTGGTTTTTTTTTTTTTTTTTTTTTTTTTCCTAAGATGTACAATAGAAAGGGAAGTTTTCAAATTCTTAGTTTTCCCCTCCTCTGCATCAAATCACCTCTGCTATCTCCTTTCTCAGTTTCAAGGGGTAAAGTTACAGGTCTGTTGTACTCAGAGCTGTGCATTTACCTGCTAATTTCAGTGGTTTCTCCTTGATCAGAGCCAGTTTTGTCTTTCTGTCCTGTGCTTTCCCGTCTGCTCACATCCTACTTTGCTTGTCTAACTCTTAGTTTTTAAGTGGTAGAGAAGGTATACTCAAGTTTGGGGTTTTGTTATGAATAATTAAGATCCAAAGATCTTCATGCACTTTACAGACTTCACCCATGTTGTCACATTGCATACGCATCAGACAGGCCTTAGTATTCCATCTGTAGATAGGGAAAATGATGCATAAGGTACTGAAGATAACCATGATATCCAATTCGCTAACTTGCAGCTCAGCTTTGGCTTGCTTGTTCACTCAACCTTTGGCCAAACACTAGGAAAAGGCTGGGACTGGAGGAGGTGTAGGACTAGTGATCTCAAAGGAGAAGGCAACCAGCCTCCACTACCTTTAGCCTGCACAGGTTGTAATTTGGGCTGGAACCACATGAGGGAAACACGAATACATGGACAAAGGTGCTGCAAACGAGTTGTCCACACCACCCACAGATTCCTCTAGAACATATGGTACTTGAGAAAAAAACAGTCTTCAAAAACACCCCACCAGCTCCACTTTTGTGTTGCTCCTTTGTTTTCACAGAACAATGATACCCATCCCCAACAGGCCACTCCAAACCATTGGCTGAAACAAAAGGATCTCAGATTTGTGTTACTCACATCTGGGGTTGTGTCCTTTACTGCTGCTTTTGACCAACAATATGGTATGTTCCTCAATCTCCTTGTAACATCATTTATATGCAAGTTTACCTGAGGCTGGGCCATGCAAACAGTTTTGAAGGAATAAGCAGCTTCTTCGTAAAAAATAAGATGTTGCGGAAAAGGGCAGCAGTTTAGTGTATACAATAGAGTCCTTCCCTAGAGGAAAGGAAAACATCTGCACAATTAGCCATTGTTTGCTGGGAGCGACTAACCCTATGTCCTCATGCCAGGGCTGATGTGCTAGCACTGGCTCTGAGGCTGCTACAGATGCAGCATCCACTGAAACTGGTGACAAGTCACGAGTGGTGCAGGAGAAGCACTAGGAAAAGCAGTAGGCAAGGGCTCTGCCAGGTATGGACATCAAACAGAGCAAGATCAGAAGTGACTTCAAGTACACCCTCTATGGTTTGATCACAATTCAGACTGAAAACTAGAAGTTTTCTGACAAGAGAGGCTTTGATATGCTGAACCCATGCTAGAGACTAAATAAAAAATAAAGTCAGCCTGCAGAAGCACAAATTAGTACCCAGGTGGAGATACTAATGAAAGAAAGGAGTCCGGAGTTACAGATGGCTGAACAGTAGCTCCAGGGGACTGCCAAGAGACATCCAGGTAGATAACATCTCCAAGAAACACAGGGCAAACAATTAATGCTTTTGTCCTAAATTCACAGAATTTTAGGCAGTTAGCTACCTAAGCTGCTTCACTTCACAGTAGTACGCTGCAGAATTCCTAGCAGTGCCCCTAGAGCACCGCGTGGTACAGCATGTGCTGCAAACCCTGCCTCCAGAACCAGTGCAAGTATTTTTATATCCTGCTTCTATGGCTACAGCATTGGCAACACTTCAGGAATCCCTTTTAGAAGGAACTTCTGACTAGAAGAGCTGCAGACATAGCGATATACTTCCTGCTCAGGGTTATTCTGACACTCTAGGTTAAGAAAGAGTATATTGTTTTACACTCTATGGAGAAACACTTTGCGCTGTCAGTCGCGGGTAGGAAAACTATCCAAGCCCGTTTCCAGTTCCTCCCTCTAGCACACAGATCCAGAATGTGGGGTTTGTCACATGCGTGTGCTCTGACATTTTAATAAGAACTCAAAGTCAGATGATTAGCTGTTTGTCGCTACTTCTGCATGTATCATCTTCCTGCCTGCTGTTGTGCCAGCGTCGTTATTGTTATTACTGAGCTGGAGAAGAGGGCTGGGAATTCAGTGCCTGATGGGAAGGAAGCAGGGTAGTGGGAGGAGTGAGGCTTATAGCTGCACGTCCAGGGCTGCATCATAAGGGCAGCAAGAGTTCAATAAGGAGATTTGTGATCCTCACGTGGGATTTGCTGGGGGAGGAAAAGTCACCTCGCAATACACTCACAGGCTATGTCTTTGCACCAGACCAGGGAAGAACCCCAAGGCTTCTCTCAGGTTTGTCAACAGAAATTCAAACTAGATGCTAGCTCAGCACCCTTATGTATAGTCCTGGAGATGGAGACAGCAATTTACAGCACAACAGGAGTTCGAGATCAGTCAGTTAAAATTGCCAGAATGCGTTGGTGGCCTGGCTGAAACAGGCTAGAAAAATCCCTCTCTTTTATCCTTGAGGAAGGGGCATCTACATCACTAAAGACAAACACACTTCAGCAACTGCTATGCTGCAGGCAGTTAGGAAGCAAGGAGTTACTACAGAAAGTTACAATGCCATGAAATCAGAATTTTCCCCAGGTCTAAACACCGGTATTCCTTCATTCCAGGCTGTCTGCTATGGTACTGCACAAAAATAATTCTTTCCCTCTGACTCACCCTTCTGAGATCCTCTGACACTACCTCCAACCATGGGGAAATGCTCACACGACCCAGGTCAGACAGAAACAAGTTGATGATGCTTCCTGTACAAATCTGATGCACATGAACTAGCAAAGGCTATCTGCTTCTCTGGATGAGGCACACAAAGAAAAAATTATTTGATACACTTCCATTGGTTGTCTCCCAGCAATTTATTGTTGCGCTGATTTGAGCTGATCCATTTGCTAATACCTTCTCTTTTGCTGGTCAGCAAGTAATTGTGAGCCCACTTATTCCTAGGGAAAAAAAAAAAAACCAAACAAACAACAAACCCAAAGATATTCCAAGTATGTATCAGCTGAGTAACTGGGCTAAAATTGGCCAGCTATTTTGGCTTGTTTGCAGACAGTTCCCTTGAACTGCCTGCTGTTTGTAATGTGCATCTCGTCTGGCACATTACATGACAAACTTTCTGTCCCTTGTTGTTTACCTGAGCTGTTGTAAACAGGACAGTAATCCAGACCCAACAGCAACAGGGATGGCACGAAAACCAGGCTTTTTTTTTGGTCTTATGTCTCATAGCCACATTAAGAACAGGTCAGGACAAGCAGAGGCAGTAAGCCTCACACGAGGGACAGCAAGCCCCACTCCCACGAATCCGTCCCTACAGTCACGGCTGGATTATGTGCCTGCGCATGCTTGTATTTATAACCGCCGAGTCATGTGTGGGTGCGGCGTTCCTCAAAGGATGTTTATTTTGCGTTTATATATCTAAAATAAACACTATCTATATATATATAACTGCATATTTTAAAATGTATCATTATTTACTGCCGCAAACAAAACCAGGGGGCACCTCCTTTCTTGCCCCCCCCCACCGGTACGTGAACGGTCGGCGCCTTCCTCCCCGCCCTCCACGGGCGGTGTGGACCTGAGCCCCGCCCCAAACGCACGGTGACTGCGGGGGGGACGGTGGGTGCCTCCCGGTGACGCCGCAACGCGTGGTTCGGCGTCGGCGGGCGGTGCGCCGCAGCGGCAGGGCCGGGGTTGCGCTGCTGTGCTGCGCTGCGCTTGGCTTCCCGCGGGGTCGGTCGCAGAGCACCTGGCCGTAAGGGGAGGGAGCGGCTGCGGCGGCCCTCGGGAGGGACGGTGAGAGCCCGGCAGCATGAAGTTCCAGTACAAGGAAGACCACCCGTTCGAGTACAGGAAAAAAGAAGGGGAGAAAATCAGGAAGAAATACCCCGACAGAGTCCCTGTGAGTGCGGGTGGCGAGGGCGGCTTTCCTGGCAGA
Source organism: Bolborhynchus lineola (assembly GCA_025448015.1). NCBI lineage: Eukaryota > Metazoa > Chordata > Aves > Psittaciformes > Psittacidae > Bolborhynchus > Bolborhynchus lineola. The sequence goes on along the minus strand of JAOEHX010014897.1, from coordinate 24,198 downwards.
GGAATCGGCCTTTGTTGGCCTTGCTGCCGGCTGCTGCTTGCTTTACATTTATTCTTTTCTGAGGCAGAACAAATGAGATCAGTAAAGATGGTTGCGATCGTGACGATCCGATTTCAAATCCCAGGCTGCTTTTGTGTTCAGTGCAAAGCTAGGGGTGTTTATTGTGTAAGGAGGGCCTGTGTCGGTGGGTGGTTGGATCCCGGTTTTCTTGGGATCTGCAGTAACTCGGCAGTGGGAATGCTGATAATCTTTTCCTGGGAGCCTGCGTGCGTGGGGATGAGGGATGGGGAGGGAGCTTACCATCCTGTGTGGAAATGGAGGAGAACAATGAGGTGGGTGAGCCGGGTACAATTCATGGAAAACAAGCTCGAGATCCTTGTCATCTGATCCTTTCCGTTTATTTTTTATTTTGCTTTCTTTTGGCCTATTTTTTCCGGCACAGCCTTGTTCTGTTATTTTCTTTTGCATGAGAGAAAAAAAAAAAAATGATAACTTCTCCGACTCTTTGCCCTACTGTTTAATCATCCTGTGGAAAAAACCGTCACCTGGAAAACAAGGTCATCTCCTACCTAAACTTTGCTTCCTCATCCTTTGGTCCCTTTGGAATACCTGTGGAAAAGTTCTAGCTTTATAATTACTTAATAGTAGTTGGGAAAAGAGGTGACAAATTGAATTAATTGTGGTGGTGGTTTTGGGTGGATGTTTGGTTTGGTCTTGTGGGTTGTTTTTTTTTGTTGTTGTTGGGTTTGTGTGTGTGTGTGCATGTTCCTTTTTAATAAACGTTTTGTGAATGTTCCTTCTTTCCATCCCAACTGGAGAGGTCTGTCCTAGATTTACTGCCCAGGGGTACTGCATGCAAAATAATTTAGACTCCCCCATAAATCTAAGCAGAAGGGTAACAGTTACTCCACATGTTTTCCTTGCAGGCTAACACCATTTTTTATCTCAGGAGTGGCCCTCAACTGGACTTGCAAAAGTTCTTGTTAGTCAGTATTCAGGTGCATTTGTCCTATCTCTTTTTGAGAACCCCTCAAGCCTAGCAGGTTGAGCAGAAGTCTTGTGCGGTTTTGTGGTATATGATGAAGAACACAGAGGTCAGGAGTGAGACAAGCAGTAAACTGAGGATTAACATGGCAGATTGCACAGTAGATCATGATAGATGTGTGCAGCAGAGCTGCGTGAGGAGCACAAGACCACATCTGGCAAAGGTAAAAGAGGTCAAGGTAGGGGAGCATCAGCAGATCTTTATGGAGAAAGCCAGGACCAAAATAACACAATGTGCTATAGTTCAGGACGAGTGAGAATGACACATGCTGAGGCCCAGATGTTAATTGTTGTGGCTAACCTATGGTCAGAGCTGTGTAAGGAGCAAATGAATGCAGCAGACACATCACTTCTGTCTCTGCCCTTCCTAACAGCAAGATCCTTGAAGATGACGTCTGTTTGGCTGCCTACACTGCAGTGCCCTGATACATCTCAGCATTTTGCTGAGATTATACAGCTGGCATGATCCCACATCACCACAGTCACCACCCAGCAACAACAGGCATACAGATAATCTGTATCTGCCCTTTGGATTTCCTTTGTAGGTATATTTGTGTGTGTGAAGGGTTTAGTGCTTCAGAAGAGATACCTGGGTTATGAGCCAAACTGACTACAGATGCTAGTCAGATTAGTAGAGCACTTCCATTCCTTCCCCTGCCTCTTTGCAAGATCTCTCTAAAGCTTAGTGGTGATCTGATTTAAATATTTCCTGGCATTTAGAAGCCCTGAATCTCTCGTCTCTTCCTTATAGCTAGTGACTTCTTTTCCTTTATTATCTAAGGACAAGCCACCTTTTTTGAGTCAGGATGGTCATACCAGTGCTGCTGATATAGCAGTTTTGTGAGATAGTAGTTTTTAAAATTGGGGGTAAGAATTAAAGGTTACTCTCCACTGCATTTTCTTGTGTTGGGTATTGCCTTGTTGGATGTGCGGGTGAAAAAACATGCGAAGTGCTGTTGTTGTTCAGCCTGCACCTGTTCAGTGAGATTGTGAAATTCTCCTTCCTTCATGGCATGTACCAGCAGCATCTTGTATGCAAATGTATGTTCTACCACAAGCTGCCTGAAAGAGCTTGAACACCTTGTACTAATTAAGGTGCTTCGAGTTCTTGCAGTAACAGAGACAGCCCTGTTTCTATTTTAAAAACAAACTTAGAATTTTCAGGGGTTTTGGCTGTGCTGGCAGCATCCAAATGGAGCACAGGGAAGAGACGTCCAAGCTAGCATCTCTGTGGTGTGACATGCTTAGCAGATACTCACTTGAATCTAGAAAGAGTAGAGTTAGCAAGCCACTTTGGCCAGGCTAAATACACCAAGCTCATCATAACATTAACATATTGTCTCACTGATGTGACACCACCATTTTGCTTCCAAAAGAAAGCTTAGTCCGCAGCCTTTTTGGTTAGACAACAGATAGAGTTGCTGATTTGAATTGCCAAAGAGCTGTGGGAGCATGGAACCCCTAGAAATTAGTCCTACAGTGTCTCAGATGGAGTATTTGCAGTTACAGGGTCTAACAGAATTACCAAGCTGAGGAGATCCAGAAATACAGCTTCTTAGATGGTCAAAATGGCTTCTGCAGAACGGCAAGCCACACAGATGGAGTCGTGTAGTGTATCTCTTACCAGTTCAAAACTACATATCATTAAAAGAAAACAAAATAAAATAAACCTGCCTGCAGTTGTTTTCTGCACAAACCCAGTAGTTCCGAAGGTTTCAAAGGCTTTTCATGGAAGAAGATCAGGTCGCTTTGGAATATTTCCTGCTTGAGGTAAACATTTTGCCTAGCTCTGGTAGCAAAAATGTTCCTATAGCAGAAGATTTCTTTGTCAGTTTGACTTTAAAGGTGCTGAGCTTCATATTTTCCTGTGTTGTAATGACATTAGAATATAATGAGGATTAGGATTTTGTGTCAGAGGTCTCTCCAGGGACTCCAGTTGCCTGTATGTTAGCCTGTATTTTAAGTGTTAGATATTTATATGGATAAGAAAATACCCATAACTAGATAAAGTAGGGAAAATAGCCTTAAAGGCTACAGATTTCAGAGTAGAAAATACTGAAGAACTGGGGATTAAAAACCCCCAAACATTCCCCGGTGAGTTGTAGTTTCTCTTTAATTCTTTGCTTCATTCTGGAGCACTTGGTGTTGGTGAATGTAGAAATTAGGATGTGGGACTCCTGGGAGTAGGGCTGATTTTGTGCCAATCAGTTTGGAACTGTTACCTGGAAACAGTTCAACTTGTGATGCTTCTTGTGTTCATGTATTAGCCTCCTGGCAGCTCCTACATACAAAATTAACCTGCATTGGGACCATCAAGGTGACCTGATTTTTTTTTTTATTATTTTTTTTCCCTTGGCCATTATGGTTTATTTTTATGCCTGTTCCAGACTGTTTTTTACTCAGTGTGCTTACTGCTGCAGTCCTGGGCTCCCAGCACAGCTATTGCCAGTGATTTTAAGTCCTCTTCCACCTATCTGTGCTTTAATGTTTTGTATTTGTTATAGATTAAATTAATTTCTAATGCCTGTTAGTACCATCAAAAGGTAATATAATTTTTCACTGATGCTTTTGGGTACATTTTGTCTTACAATGCTCATGGGTTATTTCTTGCTTTCTCTCACTCTCTAGGTAATTGTGGAAAAAGCACCAAAAGCCAGAGTACCTGATCTAGACAAAAGGAAGTATCTTGTGCCTTCTGACCTCACAGGTAACAAAGTCTATTCTTCCTGATTTTTCAGTGAAAAGGTCTCAGAAGTGCTTTTTACTCTATGATCAGCACCAAGAAAATATCCAAGCAGGCTCCACATCTTATCATCACCCCAGTTTACGTGGCTGTCTTTGTTATATTTATGCCTTTAACAGCATGGATTGCAACATGCAGAATTCTTTTGAGGTCTTCTAAGGTATCCCTGACTTAGCATGCATGTATCACAGCTGACTTCTAACCACGATGAAAATGGCTGAATTGTGAATCATAGGCAGTAGCATAATCATCAGTTAATGTTGACCTAGCTGCACGGTAGTTGGCAGAGGCTATATCCTTGTTGCAGGAAGAGACAAATTCTTGAAATAGTCCCATAATTTTCCAAGATGGAGCAGTTGGAGTCATAATTTTCCAAGATGGAGTGGTTGGAGTTTCTTTTCTGAATGATCAAAGACATTTTGTGCGTGAATACATTTTTTTTAATTTGAGAACATGAACAAGTTAAGGGAACAGCGTTTCTTTCTCCTGCAGTATATAGTGGATTGCAAAATATTTTCTTGTGCAACATGGCTCAAGCAAATAGTAAGGAATTTGTTTCCAGGAATGGTATGACCACTTACACCAAGGCTAAATTCTCTAAGGTGTGTTTGAGCTATAGGTTTTAAAGGTTAAGCTAGTTAGCGGTCTTCCCACCAATCCCTGCAGTAGAGCATTTTGTGCCATGGTAGATGGAGTGTGGACTTAGAGGTTACATAGCTGAGGCATGTACCTGAGAAAATGGCAGCTCCAAATAGATTGGCTGCTAATGTGGTTACAGTCATGAAGTTCCTGATTTCTTTCCTACATTGTACATTTTCCCCTACTTTTCACATATAGCATGTGACTTCCACCACCAAAAGAAAACAGCCATGGTTAGGGTGAAAAAAACCACAAAACAAGAAACCAAAAACCCAAACCGAATGTCCTTTCTGCACCTAAGGCATTCTTCTCTATTCCTCTTCAGTTGGCCAGTTCTACTTCTTAATCCGAAAGCGGATCCACCTGAGGCCAGAAGATGCCCTATTCTTCTTTGTCAGTAACACCATCCCTCCCACCAGTGCTACCATGGGCCAGCTGTATGAGGTAAGCCTGGCCCATCTCTTTTTTCCTTTGTTGGAGTATCTGGAAGAATGTGTATCTTCACGGAGGGACAACTGACCACTAGTCCACTGGCATTGAGTGCAGCTTGGTCATAGATGCCTGAACACAAACACTTTCGGCCTTTGCTATATTCCATTATCTCTTTAGGGCAGTTCCATCCTGCAGTTACAAAGGGTAGCCTGGGGAGCCTCATCATTTTAACTGGTTGTTTACTAGTTAAAAGGATTGTTGTATCAGATGGTAAATGATGGCCTCAGCCGTGATATGTTGGTTCTGCCACTTCAGCAAAGTCATGAAATAAAACTCTTTATATTTCAGTGGAAAGACAGGGAGGGGGGGGAGTAGAACACACACTATAGCTTTCCAGTTTATACAGAAGTGATTCCCTTTTAGCTAGTAAAAGAACACAGTATCACTGGGCAACCAACTGTCTATAAGTACATTGTCAAGGAACACTTACTCTTTGTTGAGAATTTTTCATCGCTTGCACTGTATATGTGAGGACCTTGTAGGGCACTGTGAACATTTCTGCCCAGCATTTCTACTGAGCAGTGTTACTTGATTGACCTTAAAGGCATTATTCTGTACCCATCAGAGGAATGTCCTCAATTAGCTGGTTTGCAGCCTGGATTGATCTCTTCTTGTGCTGTGTTAGTGTGCTTTAATAGAAGAGCTCCTGTATGGTGCTGGGAACCTTGCTTGACCTGTCACTTTTTGACAGTAATTGGACAATTTGCATGTGAATGGATGAACATCATGTAAGATTAACACACACACGGAGTTTTTCACATCTGGACATGTAGCAAGAAGGTATGTCTGACTGTCCAGAGCTGAGGTGAGGACTCTGTTCCTGGCACTCTGCAGACATCAATGTAATCACTTAATATCTCAGCTTTACTGCCCATATGTAAACCAAGACTAGAGATACAGCCACTTGCCAAAGTGTTCTGAAAAATGACAAATACAATCACATTTACCAAATACTGAAGTATCTAGAGGTGATTTTTGACTTGTTAAAACCTTCCAAGTCTGTCCTTTCAATCTCAAGGCTATGCCAGTGCTAAGATTCTACTGCTTAGCCTGAAACAGTCAGAGCTGTTTCTGTAGCATGTTTGCAGCAAACTCTGTCTGTGGCTCTCCAAGTAAATTCACTGTGTCCAGAAACGTGACATGCATGAATTAAGAAGCAGGGCTGTGGCCAGAGAGAGGGAGTTGCTATACGCTTCCTTTGGTATGAAGACGTGAAGCATTTGATATAAAGGGGGAGAAATAGAGAGGTTATGCCCTCTTGTTACAGTAATCCCTGGGCTTTTTACATGTAGTGCATTACAGGGCTTTGGTGTGTTACTTTCTCCCTTTCTCCCCTTGCAGGATAACCATGAAGAGGACTATTTTCTCTATGTGGCCTACAGTGATGAGAGGGTCTATGGGAAGTGAGCACCAGCACCTCAGGCATGCAGGCGAGATGGACTGATGGAGTGGATTTGGAGGGGGAGTGTTGGAGAGGCAGAAGGAGGATGCCTGAGAAGAGGGGAACAGAATTGGAAGTGAAACACATGCACAATGCCATCACCTACCATGCATTAATGATAACCTTTTATTTTTTAAATTGAGGGGAGGGAGGGGTGGGAGGACAGTGTATGAAAGGGCAAACTGAAAAGCTAACAAGGGGTTCTGCACTGAGGGATGGGGGGACTCCACTGTTCATAGTTATTCTCTTGCCACAGCTGAAAGTAGCTAGCCAGTATTGGAGACTGCTGGACAAGGCAGTGTGGTGGAGCTCCAGGAGAGTGACTGGGCAGAAAGGCCATTTTTGTGTAACCCTTTAATTGGATGAAGGCATGCCATGTATTGTACACTGCCCTTGTCACACCTTGCCCACGGCACAGGCTTCACTCCTGTGAGCATTCAGTGAGCTGTTAAATACTTCACGGTGCCCACACAAGGCTGTCCTGTGCTGACAGTCTGCACTCCTACAGCTACCTGTGAAGTGTTCCAAGAGTTTTGTATTTCCCATCATTTCTGTCAGTATTAGAAGGGCTGACTCTGAGGGCTGGGGACGTCTCAGCTTTGAGATGTGAAGGTTGGGGAAAAGAAGGATTCCCCCCCCACACTTTGTTGCTTTAATTGAAAATGCTGGAGAGAAAAATTAGAGAAGACATTTTCATTCTCACCTAGTGAAGTCGACTGATAAACTTGTAAGCACGGGGCTAGAAAGGACCTCAAGAGAATGACTAACCTATTCGAGCTCTGTGATGGGGGTGAGTATATCAAACACACCCACCATAGCTGCTTGTCAAACTTGTTAGTGAGCTTCACTGAGGCGGATCCTGGAAGCTGCTGAATTTGTCTCTTCAGTTCCTAGCTAGCCTGCAAGTGAGAGAGCTTTTCTTGCTACTTAACTTCTGTCTCCCTTGCTGTGTATTAAGGAAACTAACACTAATGGTCTTTTTATTGGTGAACACAGGAAATTACTGTCAGTGTTCTTGCACCAGTCTTCTGCAGATTTGAAGATGGCAGAAGTCCCGTGGGTTTAGCCTTCCATGTTTCATCCTTGTACAGTCCTTGCACCACGTGCACAAGCAGAAGAAATCAGTCGCTTCCACAAGTGTTTTGCTGGATTTTTGTGATTGGATGACAGTGCCACTCTTTGCGACAGGAGAGGTGCTTTAGGACTTTAGGGGGAATAGATTCTCTCTAGATTTATTTTTTTTTTTAATTATTTTATTTTAAGCCAGCGTTGCTCTTAGAAGGGTGGCAGATAGGTCCTGTCCTGTGCAAGCCTTATGCTGTCATGCCAAAGCAGTTTCTTCCCAGTGGCACAAACAGCAGATTTTCCCGTAACTGCCATAACTCTGATGAAGGAATGGGGGTTGGGGAGTGAGCTGACTTTCAGGAAAATTGGGGGGAGGTTTATCTAAAAATCAGAGAACTGGATCTGAATTACTGTAATCGTTCCTACAGTTGAGAGGGACCAAGAGGGAGGAAAAGACAAGAAGGATGAAGACAAGCAGATTCCGAAATCAGTCAAAGGTGTTTGCTCTCCTTTCATGAAGTTAGATCCTAGTTCTCTGCGTTCCTCAGAAATGAGAAATCACAGAGTGCTCCTTGATGGTGGAATACAGGAAATCAGGTTTCAGCCTTCTCTATTGTTCCACAGAGGTACATGAGAAAGGAGAGCATAAAGTGGGAGTTAACATAACTGGGAGCATAAAGTGGGAGTTAACTGGCAGAACTGTGTGAAGGTCTGGGAAGGCAGCGTGGTGGGGCAGGAGGGTCACTACCTCTGTGGTACGGGAAATAGTAGAAGAATGGGAGAGAAAGGGAAACTGCAGAGAAGGTAGACAGGGTAGTCATAATGAACAGACAGAAAATGGGGAAATAAAGGATGAAATGGGTGGGTTAGCATCCCCAGGTTTTCCTCCTGAACTTCAGGTTTGCTGTTCCATCATCTGGAATAAGTGCATTTGGATGCATTGTACCTTCTGCCAACTTGGATAACTTCAGTTTCTGCCTGCAGTGCTCAGTCCTCTCTTTTTAGACCACTCTCCTCCAATTACCAGGCTCTTTTCACATCCTTTGGGTGCAAATCCGAATCAAGACTCTTGTTTTAGGAAGCTCTGACTGTTCTGAAGCAAAAAACAGACACAGGAGGCTTTCTAGGTTAAAAAACAAGATGCAGGCAGATGGTGTGCATGTCTCTGCTGCTGTCACACTTGCTCACATGTGTGTTGCCAAGCACATAGTTGTGTGTTGTCTCAAAGCTTAAGGGAGAAGTGCTGGCATTCAGGGTGCTTGGTTTTGAGTTCAGACCTCCCCTCCTGTCCTGCTGCTGGGTTTATACATGACATGCGTGGGACTAATCTCAGCCGTTTGTTACATGTAGAGTTTACAGTTTGATTTAGTTATATTACAGTTCTTTTAACTGGATTGTGGCATTTACTTCTATTTTTGTGCTAGTTTGATATTGTACAAAGTAATAATGGTAATTCTTTTTTGTGTTGGTTAGCTGCAGGTTCTTGTAAACTAAAGTTCATACTACTTGAGCTAAATCAACCAGTCAATAAAGATGCATTTGAAAATCACATGCTTGATCAAAAATGAGTGACTAGCTTTCTTCCTGATGTGGGCTTGTAAAAAGGAACAGCTTTACCAGAACTTCTTGCTGCTACTTTTTCCCAGAACCCCAGATTTACTCTTATCCTGTCTACAGGGACAAGTCACTTCTTTCCTTTCTTGATGATGTTACACGTAGCCTGGGCATGTCTTGCCATGCCGCCAACGTGGACTTCAATTAGACCTGGGCAACATGAGAAGCTCTTAAGAAGCGTAATGGATGCAGAGACATTCTCTGCCATTTTAAGGCCCTGAACAGTCCTAGCCAGTTGATGGGGCCCTGAGGGCACTATCAGCCATGACTATCTTTGCCAGTCACCCAGGACTACCAGTCAACCTGCCCATGGCCTGGGGCCCCATCTTACCCCCTCCAGGGCTGTCAGCCCTGTCTCAGTCCCCCGCTCCTCACAGGCCTGCCCAGCCAAGCCATGAGCTGTGTAGAGCCAGATCCATTGGGCCCAGCTTCAGCCCGTCACCATCCCAACAGCCCTGCTGTCACTGAGCCCGATCCTGACCTTGGCCTGCAGATGAGATTCCCATCTCGCCCTGCCTCATCAGCATCATGGCTGGGGCTTGTGCCTGGGCCTGGCAACCATAGAATGGTTTGGGTTTGAAAGGACATTGAGATCATCTAGTGTCAACCTCTATGCCATGGGCAGGGACACCTCACACTAGACCATGTTGCCCAAGGGTCTGTTCAGCTTCAGAACACCCTCAAGTCCTCCAAAGGGCTGCTCTGAATCACTTTTCCGCAGTGGTGTGCTCCAGGCTGGGCTCATCTCTCCCACTCTGGTGCAGAACCTCTTGCTGTGGCTGGATTCCAGTTCAGTTAAACTGCACGTAGCAGCTGCAGCCTTCTTTGATGGGGTAAGTCTAAGGGCTGTGGAAGGAAGGGATCATGGGGCTTTTATTGAGATACTGCTGCTTGGGAAGCCTGGTTTCATGCAAAGATCAGTGAAGAACGGGTCCCTCGAGCGGGGTGGCTGTGGGAGCACCTGGCTGGGACCAGGTTCCCATGGCTCTGCCTGTGTTGTTCCAGATATCCCGGAGCTGCAGGACTAGGGTGCCCTCTGAGCGAGGCAGGAACTAGAGAAGACCCTCTGCAGCCAACACCCAGGAGGTCATTAAAACTCATCACTTTAATGACACCTAAAGGGGACTAGATCTTGGTTTTCCCTGGTGGCACGCTCATGATTGATGAGACCACCTGTGGGTGACAGCAAGGTTGGCATGCTGTGGGGACACTGGAGTCATGCCAGGAGAGACCCCAGAGCAGGGATCTTCCCATGGGATCCTGGGGCTTTGTCCTGGTCTCCCACTGCCCGGGGGGATTGCCTTGCCACCCCTCCCACTGCTGCATGACCACCACCAGCTCCATCCAGGGCTGGTGCAGAAAACAGCCCAGGGCAGCCCTGACCATATCACCAAAGCAAGCTTTGCCCTCCCACCGACCTGTCACGCTGGTACCCTTCCTGGTACTGCCCAGTGGTACAGTGGGGGTGTAACAGGGGAAAAAGGGAACATGGGCAGCTGGTGAGAACCACCACCATCAGCCCCAGCACAGTTTGGGGTCTTCTCTTGCCACAGGCACAGTGCTGGTGTGCCTTGTGCATGCCATGCTTCCTGAAGAGCAGCTGGAAGAGCAGATTTAAAAGCAGGTTTGGCTGTCCTGGGTTCAGCAGTGGCAGTCATTTTTCACTTTCTTAGTAGCTGGTGCGGTGCTATGTTTTTGACTTCAGTCTGAGAACAGTGCTGATAACACACTGATGTTTTTAGTTCTTGCTAAGTAACGTTTACTCTGGTCAGGGACTTTTCAGTCTCATGCTCTGCCAGCAAGGAGGGCCACAGGAAGCTGGGAGGAAGCAGAGACAGCACACCTGGCCCAAACTAGCCAAGGGTGAATTCCATACCACAGCACATCATGCCCAGTATATAAACTGGGGGGAGTGACATTGAAGGCCCAGATCACTGCTGGGTAGGTCAGGCTGGGCATAGGTCAGCAGGTGGTGAGCAATTGTATTGTGTATCACTTGTTTTCCTTTTCCCTTTTTAGTTTTATATTCTCCCCTTGTTATTCCCCTTACTATTATTATTGGTGGTAGCAGTAATAGTTTTATATTACACCTTAGTTACTGGACTGTTCTTATCTTAACCTGTGGGGTTTATATTCTTTCAATTCTCCTCCACGTCCCTCCAGAAGTGGAGGGGCGGGGAGGAAAAAGGTGGTGAGTGAGTGAGCGGCTGTGTGGTTTTGAGTTACTGGCTGGGCTTAAACCTCAACAGTTCTTTGTGGCGCCCAACATGGGGCTCGAAGGGTTGAGATAATGACAGATCTGACCAGAGTGTGTCTGATCATATTTGTGATAAGCATTCATTGTTTCTGATTAATAGTCACTCATCACAATGCTGATTTATTGGCTCTCAAAGTTGTTGCTCTTTATCTTGGAGTTTCAGCATGTCGTACCTTACTTACAGCCAGTATTTGCTGTTTCAGTGTTTACTGGATGGGGGGCCTGGGCTAAGGTTCTTGTTTTTCTGTACTTCATGGTGATGACTTGTGATACAATAGAATCGTTGGTCATGAAACTGATCTGGCCTGTGTTCCCAGTGTGGTCATCACCGCTATACTTTGGGAGGCATGTAATGGAATCTTTCAGAAATTGCACTTTTTTTTTCCTGCTTGGGTGGTCAACCTGTGAAGGGAATATTCCCTCACACCCCTTGCTTCCCCACCAGGCTACTTACAGCAGCATTTGAGAATTCTAAAAGTTTTGGATGGCCTTTGAATACCCTTGAAATCTGCCTGCTGCTTTTGCTGGGGATCAGCATGTTGGCACACATACAGAGTGTGTTCTACCCCTAGCCATACCACCCTGAGAATACCCCATTTCATCTGATCTCAGAAGTTAAGCACGGTTGGGCTCAGGTCTTGTCTAGGGTTAAATGACGGTATAGGAGGACCACCAAGAGATTTTCACCAAGGCTGGACAGTCATGAGTGACAGGGTGTGTGGGACAGTATGGGCAAGCACCTGGGGCAGTAGGCCCCTCCAGTGCTTTGGAACTTCACCTCTGAACAAGTGCGATATCCGTAAAAATTAGCAGAACACTTAAATGAGGTATGCTATCATCCTGGCAATACCAGAGAGGGACAAATCACTGCAATGTACTGGGACTTGGCCTATGCCTACAGAGCGCCTCTGGAAAAAGATGTCTCTGGATCTGATGGCAAAGCAACAGACAATGCAGCTACTCAACCCCCAAGCACAGCAGCTACGCCAACCCAAACAACAGACACTGCAGCTGCTCCAGCCCTAGTGGCAGACACTGCAGCCACTCCAACCACAGTGATAGACACTGCAGCTAAACCTAAGGACCAATCCGTGCCAATATCTGTTGCTCCTGTAAGCAAGGGGAAAAGCAAACAAGAGCCACAAAAGGCAACTTGTGCAGTGAAGAAGATAAAGACCCAATGAACTTACTACAGGGGACCGCATCTGTACAAGAGTTATTAATACATGAATCGGAGGAAGACGAAGAAGGAGGTCAGAAAACTCCAAGGGAGATCTGAGGTCAACACCTTGGCTTTTGTAGTCGGGTATACAGAGGATCCAAGGCCAGCTATACTCCAACTGAAAAAGAGATATTGGCAGCTTGTGAAGGGGGTTGAGCTGCTTCAGAAGTGATTGGCACTGAAGCACAACTCCTCCTGGCACCCCGATTGCCCGCGCTGGGCTGGATGTTCAAAGGCAGGGTCTCCTCTACACATCATGCAGCTGATGCTACATGGAATAAGTGGGCCATGCTAAATACACAACAATCTCGAATAGGAAATCCCAGTCATCCAGGAATTCTAGAAGTCATCATGGACTGGCCAGAGGGCAAAGATTTTGGAATGTCACCAGAGGAGGAGGTGATGGGTGCTGAAGAGGCCCCACCATATAATGAACTGTCAGAAAGTGAAAAGCAGTATGCCTTGTTTACTGATGGGTCCTGCCATCAGTACTGTGGGAAAGCATTGGAGATGGAAAGCAGCTGTATGGAGTCCCCTACGACAAGTTGCAGAAACTGCTGAAGGAGAGGGTGAATCGAGTCACTTTGCAGAGGTGAAAGCCATCCAGCTGGCCTTGGACATTGCAGAACGAGAAAAGTGGACAGTACTTCATCTCTATACTGACTCATGGATGGTAGCAAATGCTCTGTGAGGTGGTTGAGGCAATGGAAGCAGAGTGTTTAGCATGGTGGAAGCAACCACTGGATGGCTGGAAACATACACCGTGACCCACGTCACTGCCCAGAACACTATCCTGGGCCTTGAGAAATAAGTCTTGTGGCAACATGGTACCCCAGAGAGAATCATTTCCAGAACAGCTTTATAGACACATGGTCCAAAGAGCATGGCAGTGAGTTGTTATATCACATCCCTTATTGTGCACCAGACTCTGGGGAAATTGAACCGTACAATGGGCTGTTAAAAACTACACTGAGAGCAATGGCTGGTGAGACTTTCAAACGTTGGGATACACATTTACCAAAAGACATCTGGTTGGTCAACACTAGGGGATCTGCCAAAAGGGCTGGCCCAGCCCAATCAGGACTTTTGTGTACTGTAGAGGGGGATAAAAGTTCCTATGGTGCACATAAAGAATTTGCTGGGGAAGACAGTCTGGGTTATTCCTGCTTCAGGTAAAGGCAAACACGCTCGTGGGATCGCTTTTCCTCAGGAACCTGGATACACTTGTTGGGTAATGCGGGAAGATGGGGAAGTCCGATGTGTACCTGAAGGGGATCTGATTTTAGGGAAAAATAGCCAATGAATTCAATTATATGCTGTTGCCTGCTATATAGCACTTTTATAGCCGATCAGCTAAATGCCCATCTCCACCACTCTGGGCTTTGAAAAGAAGATTTGTGCTGTCATGAATATCAGCGGAAAATAAAGTCATGGGAAAAGCCAGCAGCAGCAGAACTGTCCTCGGGTCACCATGAACTGACCCTAACTTCTCTCCAATCATCACCCCAACAAAGAATGAACTTTGATGAAACCAGATGAGTTCAGCAGTGTTGTCAGCACTCAACAATCCAACACTACGTACCATCTCTCCCTCCCTGAAAGACTGTTACAACAGATGGAGCCTGACACCACAAAGTGAAAGAATTCAGTGAGTTTTATATAGTGATGGTCCATGGACTAAGGAATTATATCTTTTTGTGTGTATATATGAGACAAAAGCGATGGTATCTTGAAAAATGTGCAATCTGAGCATGATGTGAATGATACGGAATAAGGGGTGGATATTATCCTGGGTTCAGCTGTAGCAGTCATTTTTCTCCTTCTTAGTAGCTGGTGCTGTGTTGTGTTTTTGACTTTAGTCTGAGAACAGTGCTGATAACACACCTATGTTTTTAGCTGTTGCTAAGTAATGTCTACTTAGTTCGATGGAAGCAGAGACAGCACACCTGACCCAAAGTAGCCAAAGGGGTATTCCATACCGTAGCATGTAATGCCCAGTATAGAAACTTGGGGGACTTACCCAGAAGGCCCAAATTGCTGCTTGGGTTGGGTTGGGTATCGGTCGGTGGTTGGTGAACAATTGTATCGTGCATCAATTGTGTTTATCTTTTTCTTTCCTCTTTTAGTTTTATATTCTCTCCCCTTGTTATTTCCCATATAATTATTAATGTTGGTGGCAGCAGTTGTCGTTTTGTCTTATACCTTAGTTACTGGACTGTTATTATCTCAACCTATGGGATTTACATTCTTTCAATTCTCCTCCCCATCCCTCCAGGAGCAGGGTGGGGAGGAAAAGAGAGGGGTGGATTGAGTGAGCGGCTGTGTGGTTCTGAGTTACTATCTGGGCTTAAATCATGACATGGGCCAAGGAACCTGGGTCTGTGCCAGGGGTAGCCACATCTGGCTCCTCCCAGCACCATTTTTAAAACCCAGCTGTGAGTCCACAGCCCCTCCAAAGCATTATTCACTGCCAGCACTGCTGATAAGGGAGAACCTTCACTAACCACACACACCCACAGTAGTACTTTCGCTGCACAGCCTCTTTGACTGAGCATGTCTGCATGGATATCGCTGACTGACAGCAGGTGACCGGCTCCCAAAAAGTATCTTAGCTTGTCTTGGCTCCTTATGCTTGTGCTGGCTGACTACCATCACCAGTAGAGATATGGACATCTTCTGTGTCACCTTTCCCATCTGAGGGCCTTCTTCTCCTTCCATGGGGAGCAGGAGGTGTCATTCAGACCCATCTCTAAACATTTGCATCTCATTGGCATCTCAGCCCAGGCTGACTGAGTTGGAGAGCACCTAAGCAGCTCCGTTGTGCCTTTTGAGATTGCTAAAGGTTCCCAAGGTGGGCAGTGGAGAGCACAGACCTTTGTTTTGATGGTGTCTGTCATCTCCTTGCTCACAGAAGCTCTTGTTTACTGTCCTCCGCAGCCCAGGCTTCAGGTTAAACTAACTGTGTGACACAGTGGGAAACTCTTGGCAGCCCAGGACAGGGGAAAACTAGTTGTCCTTTGTGTTAAGCTAGTGAGACAATAAAGGGAAAAACTACCAGGCAAAAGACACGAAAGCAGAACATCAGGATGGAGTGGTGAAGGAGGAAACAGAAGGTTCAGGTGTAACTGAGCTGGGGATGCCTGGTGCTGCCAGTCAGAAGACTTGTTTCTGTGCTGTGCAGCCTGCAGCAAGACAAAAAGTCCACTTGTGTAAACCTGAGGATTGAATTCCTTTTGAATCTGGTAACTGATTAACTGCTGACCTTCCTGATCAAGGTCAGTCTATGCCCCAGACTGTACAGCAGCCAAACACCACCTCAGAGATGGTAATGGCACCTTTTCATTCAGGCATCTGCCGGTGATGCTACAAGAAGAGCTGAGTGCAGTGTATTGCAGTGCAGAGTGTGCCAATACTTCCCCAGCTTTTAAGTTTGGACGGCAACCAGCTGGTTTCAGCACAGCTCACAAGTTGGTGCTGCTGCTTCTGCACAAGTGACATGGGGTCTCTTTGAGTAAGAGCACTAGTATGTGGCACAGTGAGAGCCACAGGATCTGTACAGACATGAAGCTGCGCCTTTGCATGAAACTTCCTTTTTTTTCTTAATTTATATTAGAAAATACTGCTGTTTATTCTCCATTTTCTGTCTTTTCCAGCACAGTATCATCAGAACGCTGTTCAGTTTTGTTTTACAGGGGGAAGCTGCTGGACGTATGCACAAACAGGTTTGGATTCCTCAGGGCTATATCCAGTGCTCACATCAACTTCCTCAGCACAGCTGCCACGGTCGTGGGCCCTGCATGGCCTGTGTTTGCTCCACTGAGCCTTCTGAATTCTTAAGGATAAAGGAATGGCTTTGGCTGAGGGTTTGGGCTTGAAAAATCTTTTCTTTACTCCTTAAGCAAAGACATTCTGAGCTTGTCTGCAGTGTGTAAGTTCCTTTATCTGAAGCTCCTGGGACTCTTAACAAACGCTGCTCTAAGGTGCACTTCCTGATCCTGCTGCAGTCATTCACTGCTGAGTGAGATATTTAAGACAGAGGTGGGCTGCAGGGAGGTGCAAGGCTGTCACTTTAGCAATTTCAGCGGCACTGTAACCCACCAGAGTAGGGCAAGTCCGTCAGTTACGATCGTGACAGAGGTCAAGGAACTGTGCACTCCAGCCTGGAGCTGAAGAAATCCTGGAACCACAAACGCTTGCACACGCATCCGTGGCCTTGGTGTGGAAGTGGTTAAGGTGGTAACCCCCACTGTGCACCGGGCTGGCTACCTTTCCTGTCGTGCCACCTACAGCGGAGCTGCTGCTGCTTGGAGACGCTCCGCGCAATCCCTAGCAGGGCTGTGTCTGCCCTCGATAGAGCTGGAGGAGCTCCGCAGCCTTCAGCTAAGGGCAGGCCCGGATCTCCCCCTTTCCTTGAGGCGCTGCTGAACCCCTCCTGCCTTGCCTGGGGGCCGCGGGCGCTGAGGGGCGGTGGTGGGCAGCGCCGTCCGTTGCAGCACAGCGGCAGTTATTGGGGAGCGGCCGCACCAACGGTTCCCTAGGCGACTCCTGCCTGCTTAGGCTGGCCGCGGCCGCCGAGCAGCCCGTGAGGAGCCGGGGAGCGACACTGGACCCTGCACAGAGGGGATCCTGCAGGAGAAGCGTGAGTTGGATGTGCGCGGACGGTGCCGGGTCCCTGAGCAGAGAGGAGGCGGCTCCCCTGGCAGCAGGGCCCAGGGTAGGGCTGTGACGGTGCTGTGGGGCTCGACGGCGTTTGAACATGCCTGCTCTAAGAGGGAGACTGGGGAGGTTACGAGGGGCTTTAGCGGGTTCTAAACTTGCCGTATTACTTGCAGTGATGGTGCACACTTGCAGCTTTAGCTGTAGACACTGGATAAAGGGACCCTGGGGCGGGGGGCGGGGGAGGCTGAAGCTTGGGTGTCCTTGGTGATCTTCAGCTTGGCACCCAGCCTTGATCCGTTGGGGTTTCCTGAGATGTGTCAGGAATTTTAGCGAAGCCCTGGGCATATTTATTCATTACTTTCCCAGGTGGTCTGGGCTGTTGTGGCAGGGCACAACAGGTCCTTCTGCGCAGGCTAACGGCGTTCACGCTCTGAACCCAGAGCGGAGCTGCCTGTGCCCTGAGGGGGAGCGGAGGGGAAATTGCAGCCCCTCCTTCCTTTCTGGGGCAGGTAAAGGGCTGTCTGGGGTGGGGAACATAGCGTCAGGGGTGGTGGGCTGGAGGTGTGCTGTGTCCTAATTGCTGTCGTGTTCTGCCTCTACAGGAAGGTGTGGCTGCTTTTTTAGTGCTGCTCCTTTCCTTCTCACTCTGCGCTCTAGGGATGTGGGTCGTGGGGCTGAGGAAGGGCCTTGCTCCATGCCTAGAGGGGAGGGGAAGCTGCTAGCCTGGGATGGGGGTGTGGAGGGTGAAGCCCGTTGGAGAAAGCGCTGTGCACATGAGGAACAGGACTCACTTCAAGTAAAGTGAAATTACAGTAGGCAGTTTGGACAAATAATCCAGTTATTCTCAAGACCCAGTAATAAATCACTGAAATCCAGATGAATGTTGCATCAAAATGAGGCAGCAAAGTACCATTTCCTTCCTTCTGTTCCCACCACAAAACTTTCAGAGAGTACTAAGTGGCAGTTTGGAGATGAACAAAGATCTGCTTGATATTTCCAGTAAATGGGGTTCTGTAATGGAAGGTGAGAAGTGCCAGCAGGTCCTGGTGTCTCTTTCTGGCTTGTGGGACTGCTTGGCTCAGGGGCTGTTTGTTCCAGGGTTTTACTTCTATGATCTTAACTCAGGTACTTAAATATGGCATTGTCATGATCAGGGTGGGGAGACCCTATGTTCTCTGCTTACGAAGGGTGCCACAGCCAGAGACACAGGTGTATCCTTTGGTATGTCATGACTGAGATTCTGGATTGTGAAAGTCCCATTTTCACTCCTTCCAGGTGATCTCTGAGATACAGTTACTGTCAAGATGCACCAGGCCATGAGGTCCTCAAAAAAGGCTGGTAGATTCCAGAGCAAAGTGGTAGCACCTCATAATCTTGAGCTAGTCAGAGAATCAGAGGAGTCTGGAACTGTAAGTACATGCTACAGGCCAGGAAGGAGCTGTGCTGAGGCTAGAAACTCCCCATGGCCCTCATCTACCTGCCCCTGTTGTCTAGCAGCACTGTGAAGCTAGACACCACCTCCCCATCTCTTTGCTGCAATGCTTGTGGTGGAGGTGGCAGTCATGGTGCAGTAGGTGATGGACTGTGTCCTGCTTCAGGGATAGTCCAGAGTCTTGCCTGGATGTGCCACTGGAGCAAAGTTAAATGAATGTACTGGGCATTGCACTGGAGTAGCTGAAGTATGAGTGTGTGCTTCTGTCCATCCTCTTTCTGTGAGCAGTCATACCTTCTGTAATGTAGGCATAGTTGCCGGTGCTTCTCTGGCCATACCTGCCCTCCAGGCAGCTGGGCATGTGGTGGGCTGCCCCAGCTCTGCTTCAAAGCTTGTGACATATGGCTGGTCCCAGACGGAACAGCTGTTTTGGAACCTCTTCTGTCTCCTATCCTGTATGGAGGACAGATCCAGACCTGCAAGCAGCAGTGGAGTTAGAGCAATTCCTCCATCCCATCCACAAATGTCCCCTTTGCTGACTGGAGCCCACTAGACTGGCAGTGACCTAGTGCTGAGTCTGTCAAGGAGATATCTCTGTATACTTCAGGGGAGAGGTCTGTGAGGCCAGAACAGAGAGAAAACACATGCTAATTAAAAATAGATCACTACAACCCATTCTTCTTCATCTTGGTCACAGAATCATAGAATCATAGAACGGTTTGGGTTGGAAAGGACCTTCAGATCACTTAGTTCCAACCCGCTACTATGGGCAGGGTCACCTCACACTAGACCATGTCACTTTGCTCAACCTAGACTTGAACACTGCCAGGGAGAGAGCAGTCCCAGCACAACGTTGCTTTTCTGCTTTCCTCTGATTCACTCAGCAGTGACATCTCCATGTGTGTGTTGGTTGTGAGCATTGTGCAAGGATAGAGTTAGGGGATTTTTGGGAACTCCTCACTGTTCGCTGCAAAGGTCGCTGTCTCAATCCATCAAGACTGAAGAGGAAACAAATGCCTGAAGAGCAACGACACATCAGGTCATGAAGAAAAGCTAATGCTACAGAGCCACTTGGTAAGAGTATGTGTATTTGTCGTGGTTTAGGCCGTAAATCAGCCACGCAGTTTGCTACATGGAGAATCAAAAGAATGCAACTCCCACAGGTT
>JAOEHX010014890.1:33821-53026 GCA_025448015.1 Bolborhynchus lineola | reverse complement strand
CCGTCCGCAGCTCAGCCCCCGCTGCAGGAGGACCTCCACCGGGAGCGCCGAGTGCAGCCCCGCCCATCGCGCACCCTTCCCTCAGCGGAGCACTGCGGGCGCTCTCTGCACCCCGAGCTCTGCGCTGCATCCTCCCCTCTCATCGGCTCTGTCCGGGTGCCTGCACTGACCACCGCCGGGGCAGCCAGAGCAGAGCTCCCAGACCAGGCCCTGGTCATGCAGCTCACCATCCCACTCACCTGCCCACACGATCTGCTGTGCAAACTGCCTTGGGCCCGCCCTGTTTGCCGCGCTCCTGGTCGCTCGGGCTCCCTGGGACGGGTTTGTACCCAGTCAGGGCTGGTGCTGCTCCTCCTGGCACCACCCCTGTGAGTCAGCTCCTCGTGACAGCTGAGCTGCTGACTCCTGAGCAAGTCCTGTTAAGGACTTGAGGCCCTCTCTGTGCCTGTTGCTGCTCCAAGTTGAAGCTTCTGCATGCTGAGCCTTCCCCCGATCAGGTGCTGCAATTGTTTTTCAGTTTTCTGCTCTGCCTCCCAAAAGCATAATGAGGGCATACCTGATGCTATAAAAAACAGATGACATTTCAGTATTCCAGGACTGTGTCATAAATTTGGAAAGCGTAAGAGTTAGTATCATAGATGTATAGTTAATCAAGGGAGCTCACAAGAACAGAAAGCGTGTAAAGCATTGCTAAATAAATAGGGTTTGGGCATGGGTTGCACTTTATTTCAGAGACTTTCGCAATGCTGAAATACGGATGGAATTCATACCAGTCATGTTTAATGAGGCAAAACTGATTGTACTTGGTCATTGTGATTGGAAGAGCAGCCAGCGGACCTGAAAGAGAGCTACATTGTATAGCTTGTGCCAGCTCTTAGAAATGTTACTCCTTTTCCTTTCTCCTTCAAACAAAACATTGTAAGCCAGATTGTGTACAAGTGGAGCTTTATAGTACTTGCCTCTTTAAACAAGTTCAGATTCTGAATACAGGTGTCCAAAGGTCTATTCATGGAAATTATATACATTTACAATCTAAGTCACCCATCTCTGGTTATTACTGGGCATAAAGTCAAGTGCAAAAATCTGTAATGTCCATTACACCCATTCCTTATTTTTTGTTAAAACCTCTCTCTTTTCATACCCAAACTTAAGGTCCAATTCTCTGTCTCCCAAACCATTTATCTATCCTACTGTAAAGCAAATCAAGTGGCAAGACAGGAGTTGAGGTTGTTGATTCACTGGTGCTCAGCTGTTATGGTATGAATGTACAGGACAGTTGAGGGGCTGCTTGTGTTCTGGGTGTTGCTGTGGTGTCTCTTTTAGGGTTGTTGAATCATGAATGAAAACATTCTGCTAAAGAAACAAATCCTGCCCACTTCATATTCCTGAGTGTCTCCTTCTGTGTCTTATTCATGACAAGTTGAAAATTGCGTGTTCCTGCATACATGTGTATGTAGTTAAGGGTACATACAAGTGTGTATGAAATGCATTTTGGAATATTTAGCTGTTTTTTTCTAAAGATGTTAGTATAGCAAACTACAAGTGATGCTGGTTTGATTTAATAAGAAATTAATGAACAGAACTTTGTTGAGGCATAGGAGGATACAGAAGGTTTGAAAGTAGAGTGTATATACACAAGGACATTAATTCCCTCTAGGTATAGATACTGTTGTACTCTAGAGCTGAAGCTAATGATAACTTGTTGGTAAAGAGGTGTGGGGTTTTTTGCATGTTTTGATGGCTCTTTTGTTTTTAACAAAATTTGAGTTAAACATAAGGTTTCCTGCTTGAATTGTAAGGAAAGCCACCTTTCCTAGGCATTGATATCCGTGGAGTTTTCATTTCATAGCTAGTGTTCTGCTTTGCCACGTTTTCCCATGGGTGGGGGAAAATTGTACCTTCTCCAACTGTATGTTTAATTGTGTTCCATTTTTGTGTCAGAATAGTCATGTAACAGAGAAGCTGTCAATTTGAGACTAAGCAAACTAAATATACTCAGCTGAATGAATCCAGTACTGTGACATGAACCTCTGGTGTAAATAGGAAAGGAGATACTTTGAAGCTTTACGGTATCCAAGAACTGTCAGATCATATTCATTTGAAAAGAGTGGCAGCACGTTTTTTCCACCATCACAGAAACCAGTGTTGTGCCTCACCCAAGATGGGCTACCCAGATGGGTAGCAGAACCTGATGTTTGCACTTCTGTCATTGAATTTCAACATTTTTGGAATAGGCATTCCGCTTGTTCTGTAAAATCCCATATCTCTCCCTGCTTAAAGATTTTGATAGGTAAGATTTTTTAGAAGTGTTTATTCTTCCACCTTTAAACTCATTTCATCTACTTCGCTGACTGTTGCAAAACCTTATAAAAAAAAAAAAAAAAGCTCTTTTACTAAGAAAAGCGGCTGAAAGGACAATTGGCACGAGCTGTTATGAGCTCTTAACGATGGTACAGATGTGATTTGTTTTTGAAGATGAAGTACTGTTGATCTGGACTATCAAGACTAGTAGAAATGTGAGAAATAGGTTCCCATTGGTTCTATTTTGTTGTATCCAACTTAACATGGGATTCTTCAAGATCTCCATACTCTAAAGGAAGAGTTTGAACGACTGGGTCGCTGTTTAGGGAATCTCCTTTGATACCATTGGCGTGTCTGAAAATCATTGACAAGTCTTGTATTGAGTTGTGACTGCCAGAATATGTGTATTTGGTCAAAACTTCTAAATGAGAAAACAGTTCTATGTTGAGTGTTTCAAAAGAACACATTCCATTAGCAGGAGGTGCTGTGGAAATTCAGACCCCTGAGCTTCTGAAAAATGCATTACTGAACAAAAATACCGTGCACTCTGCTTTAAAGATTATATTTACATTTCCTTCTGGGAGGAATATCGTTTGAGCTTGAGAGTGTGGGTACAAGTGATCTGCATTGTCTAAGTCTCACCTAAGCTTTCCTTGTTTGAAATTTTAAGTAAAGACTTCAGTGTGTTCCTCTGCATAAGGATAAATTTAGCTCCAAAAAGCAGTGCAAAACAGACTCGTTGATTGGTGTGGGAGTGATTGCTGTGATTCCTGAGCTATGAAGGTGCTGTCATTTCTGCAAAGCATCTGTGCAGAGGGAGACAGGACACGGAACAGGGTTTGAAAAGGTGGATCATGGGTCTGTGGATATACCCAAAAACTTGTATCTTTAAAGCAAACAAAATAGAATACGGACTTAATCACACTGTAGATACTTGGCCTTGCTTCTCTACAGATATCCTTGCTGAATGCTCTCTCATCACCATTCAGACAACTTAGTTCTCTGCGTTAGATCATGTGTGCCTTAAGGTATGCTGTGTCTTGGCAATAATTAGATACTTTGCCACTTTTGGGTCCTGGGCTTAGTTGCAGTGCAAAGTCTCTGCTCAGTTCCCCTTCTCAAAAATGGAATCTACACAGTAATAGTAACCTGTAAAAATTGCCCCTCCAAGGTTCAACTCTGAGAGCTTTTTCTGTGTTAGTTTCTCTAAGTTCCTTTTAATCCTCTAATCACCTTTCATATCTCTGTAGATCTACTGGCAAAACAAGTCCCTGTGATAAGGGATAGCAGTTTTTCAACATCTTTTCACATATTCTTTTGTCCTATTTTGGAAGTACAAGTTTTTATTCCTATCTCTGCAAGCAAATTTTTTATTTTTTTTTTTTTTTCTTCTTTTGTGTTGGCTATCTCCTTCAAATAATTACCAGTTCCTAAGGTGAGGTTATTCTCTGCTAATTTGCTGAATCCTGATTAGATAGGGTGGTGTGCATGTTGAACTTGATTGTTTTCAGTTCTAGGTCTGAATGTAGTCTTTATGTGTATAAGACTAGATTTCATATATACTTATTGCTCAGACCATTAAAACTATGCTGATGAGATGAACTGCAAAGTATTGGCTTAGACGTAAGAGATCTGGAGTTCTCTAGTCGCAGACTCCAAGAGAGTTAATGATACATTAAAGAGCAGTATGATGGACTGACACAATTTTTGAAAATATTGCCAAATAGTACATAAATATTTTACATTGTTTGAATGCCAAAATATTTCAGTATGTTTCTGTGCTTGCAAACCACTAACTCGTCTGTCTAATGTCAACTTTAACATTATTATCTAGCAAACTGCCCAGGTTTAGCCCAACCAATTGGGAGATTTGCTTTCACTATTAGTAATGTATATTTTCACAGAAATTAGCATTTGTTCAAATCAGTGATTAGCATTTGCTTACATTAGCCTCTTCATGAAATCCAAGTAGAGGTAGGAGTGCTTCAACCTGCAGCTGCCTTTACCAGGAGAACCATGAGTTTAAATCAGCTCACATTCGCAAGCAGCTTTCCAGAAGCCTGATTTTATTGCTGTTTAAATTTGACATGGAAATGATTTTGTTTTCTCAATGGATTTCTTTCTACCAAGATATTTCAAATCTACTATGTGGGGAGGGTGGTAGGTGAAAGTAGAATAACTTGATACATGACTTGCATCAAGTTATCAAGCTCATCTGATCTATGAGGGAATACGATTTAAGGTTCTATAGGCTCTGAATTGCTCCTACACATCCTGTGTTGAAGCTATATATAAGGGCATTGTCTGTTCTTGATGATTTCTGTTTAGTTAACTTTTCATTTTGCACAATGGGAAAGCTTTCTGGCGGCTGGCTTTGTTAAGTACCCTGTGGGGGACTTTTTGCTGGTTTGGGATTGATTTTTTTTCAGTGAGGTCTTAGCCTAGGTAACTGCAACATTTGATACTTCCCATGTCATTTAAATCTATCAAAGTAGTCACAGTCAGACCCTGCTATTACTTGAATGGGAGAACAGTTTGCATTTCTTTACAGTTAACCTTTATCATGAGGGAGTACAATAATCAGCAGAATGTAAGCCCTCTCCCTGTGGGGGTTGACACTCAATGAATAATCTATCACCGGTCTCTCCATCTATTTTATGTAATCTGTTTGAAGCTTCATGGCGTGTGGTGAGTGCCGAATGTCAATGACATCTGTGTTAAGCCAACCAGTCATATTCATGAATATGCTTGTTCTTAGTTTTGTGTTTCATTTCTCTGATATTTGGAACTACTTCTACTCACTCATTAGGAAACATTTACACTTATGAACATTTACTTGGGAAGTTAAATATGAAAAGCAAAGAGATTTTCAAGAATCAGTGTTTTAGTAAAATATTATTTGTTTATGCCAGTCTTCACAGGTCCAGTGTCCATTAGGATTAATTAATCAGTCTAGTATAGACAAGGCATGGTATTTCCTTAGCCAACAGCACATAAAGTAGTAATGCCATACTATAATTGCATCTCTGTTTTAATTTCTCTGGGCCAAATAAGCAAATGTTTCCTTAAAATTGGGTGAACTCAGAAGGTCCTTCAACTCCAACAACTTAGGAGTGAGGCATGGTTTTACCTGTTTTTTTGTTTTTGTTTCATAATGGATTGTCTTTAATTGCTGTGTTGTTATAGCTCAAGGCACACTAAACTTTTGAAAACAAAATGGAAAGATATATTTCAGACTTCATAGCAGTTTATCAGGTGGGTGCCACTTTAAACAGTTACAAAATTACTTCACAGTCAACACTTCTTTGAGCATCCAAATTCTTCTCGGGTAGTCATTTGGAGGTTTCCTACAGCTCAATAGATGCATGTTAAACGCTTTTCTTTTACTGGAAAGAAAAAGATGGGAGAAGACACTGACCATGCTCTGTAGAAAACATCTGCAGCAGAAAGCAGCCTGTAGAAGGGAGTATGAACTTGGACATTTGAACTTCAACATGCATATGTGATCATGATGCCATAATAAGGCCACAATAAGTTTGGTCTTCTATGCGAAAAATGAAAACCATTTTCAAACTGTTCTAGGTGGTCAAGATTTGTACCAATTCACGTGAAAAAAAGGGTTACTCCCACAGCTTTGTGGACATGATTGTAGCAGGATGAGTAAAGATCTAGATAATACAGCCACACTGAATCTGCCTTAATATACCTCCCTTTGAAACAAGACAACAATGCACGTATGCTTCTAATTATATGCACCAAGAACAAGAAGATCATGTGGCAAGGGGGCACTTACTTAGAAAGTCAAGGTATATAATGAATGTGCTGTACTGCAGTGAAAACTGTTTTCCTCCTGTGTAAGGCTTTCCTACAGTTCAAGTATCTGAAGATTTCCTGAGCTATAGATTAAATATTTATATCTGCCATAGGGAGAAATGCTATTAATCCATTCCCCATGAAAGGCTTCTAGTCAATAGTTGTGTGCATGCTGTGGTTGTCACCAGTGAAAATGAAAAGCTTTTAATATACATAATGGATAATGGTTGTAATTGAAATTCTTTCTTGCTTTTCACTAATTCAGGCAATGCACCATATCTTAAATGACAAATAGCTGCATTTTGTCTAGCTACTTATTTTAAAATGTTTTTCCAATTGTAAGTTTTCTCACTATTTATGTAATTCTTTATGTCCTTCCAGAATCAAACAGTTGTCCAAAAATTTGCCTCAGCTTTTACCAAATGAGGGGAGTTTTGCCTTGGCCAAATTGTATATGACCTCAGTTTGATTCTAAAAAAATTGCAGCCCACAAAATGCAAGGCATAACTGAACATTCATAACTGAATATTCATTGCTAACTTTAAAAGTTTAAGGAAACTTTTGAAAGCAAAAATGGGTACAGAATATCACTATTTCATTGCTTCATACATTCTTTAGCAGATATCACAAATATTGTGAAAGGCACTAAGAATTTAAGGGTAAAAGAGGTTAATGTTGATGTTAATGCAAAATCTAACTAGAAGCTTTTCATTTCACTCATTCATTAAAGTAGTTGAACTATCTATTCTATGACTTTCGTGAATAGGCAGCTACACGGAGTCATGAGAAATTGCTGAAGTGAACAAAGGTATTCAGACAACTAAGGAGCCAATCCTACATACACCTACGTTCATGTTTTCACTTTTTACATATCAGCAAAACACTGAACTCAGCAGGACTACTTAGGCACAAAGAATGAACACATTTTGGGGAATTGTAGCTATAAATTCTGATCCACAATATGATTGACTGAAAAGGTGATTTCCACTGGAACTTGATGTAGACCTTAAAAAGGATAGCAAAAGCAACTTATTTTTTTTTTAATTAAATCAAATTTAAATGCAAATCTACAATGGGAAAGGATTTTTGCCTACTGAGCTTTCTAATCCACATAAACAGAATGATGACTTTGCATTTCAGATCTACGGAATACCTGCACTTGTACCAGGAATTCTGAAGACATCTTACCAAGTAAATGTATAGGGTCAACCTTGAAAAAGCACTAGAAAATATACATATCAGATGAATTTACACTGCTCCCTATGTCTTCTCTTCCTGGAGATATTCTCATAAATAACCTTCAGAAGGATGAAACTTCAAGGCTAAAAGAAAAAAACAAAACCAAAAAACAAAAAACAAAACATTATTATGATGATGTACCTTTGAATAATTTTTTAAGTTGAATGAAAATCCTACACTCATGTATAATATTCTTAGTTCACTATATTGATTATTCAGCTAAATAAAGCAGCCATGCACACACAGATTTCATATGATTTATGAAACAGTCTAAACAACAGAAATACATCCTATCTTCACCAAAACTAAACTGAAGATCAAAATATTACTTTTTAGTTTGCTGTCTACTAGCCAGTGCATCAAGAAGTTTTGTATGATGTTGAAGTCAAACTTCTGAGTAATAGTGTATTTACATAAATATCTTTTGATTAATTGTGAAGTAAAAAGGTCCAATTTATGAAATTTTATTTCTATGCATTTGCAGTTTTGAAAATGCATTTATGAGTATTACCACCTGCTTATGCAAGTAATAAATTATGTGTTCTCTAGAAAATTGCAAACTAATTTCACACCTTTTAGTTTCACTAAGCTCTCTTGGCAAAATGATGGGATTTGAATTATCACCCAGTAAAATGCATGGTCTGAAAGATTGCTGCTGTTAATATTGTTATTAATCACTTCTGTTACAGTAATATCTAAGAGCCAACCTAGAATGTTCGATATTTTGCTAAACCATGTACAAATACTGCAATGGTGGGATAAATTAGTAACTTGGAGAGAAAAAAAGTAAGGAGAGAAGAACATAGCAATCATAGAGACAAAGGCAAGAGTAAGGCTGTACACTTCATGTATTTTATGGTGAGCCTTACACCAGGCTCCCATTTTGAAAGGGATCCTCCACTTAGATCCTAGCACCTCATGACCTTACATTAAGTTAAACTGGACTTTTACTATGGTTTTGTGGGTGTCAAACTTTTCGGAGGGGATGGGAGCATCATCCCATGCACACTGTCAGCATTCTGATACTGCTGGAACAGAAAAGAAAAGCATGGCCATGCAGAGGCTTAGTACAGAGAAGCCCAGTTACAGCTGCAGAAGGGTCTCAGAGGCTGATACTCCCTGTCTGGCTTCTTTCTGTGATTAAGGCATGAAGTCCCTCTGAAGTTTTATCTCATTTGCCTGAGGAACAGAGAAGGACCAATGTGGCTCCATTTGTCTGATGTCTGCTGTTTGAACGCTGCCAGGGTGCAATAATTATGGAAGAGTTTATTGATTATCTAAAAATAAGAGCTTGCAGATAAAGAGCCTTTTCAGCTTTGTCTACTTTTCTAACAAGATGACGCATTAGGTTCCATACAAGTTATTAAGTGTCTAGCCTGTATCAGATACAGGATATCACAAAAGGATCACACAGTTATCACAGACTAGCAGGTGTGAGGATTTAAAAAACTTGTCTGGATTATAGCCTTGGTGTGTAAACATGGGAAGATACTGCTTTCAGTGGAACTTCACTGGATGTTCCAGCTAAGAATTTGGTGTTAAGGGCTGAAAGTACAAATGATAGGATGCTTTTTTTTCCAATGTAAATTAAAAGAAAAAACAAAAATAATAATAAATCATCATCATAACTATAAGAGTAATTGTATTAAAGACTGAAAATAATCAGTGTCTTATTTTGTCAAACACCATCCCCCCTTTCAAAATCTCACGATATTGCCAATGAAGAACTTAGTTGATGCCATACTTTTCTTTTTATTACACAGATTTAGTTCTCATAGTTCTCTTACTGCCACATATAATCTAATCAAAATAGGTATTTTTATAGCATTCACTAATGTAGCTTCCAAGTGGCTTGCAAATATTTTACATTAATAGCATTTAAAATTGAGAAAATATCATTTATATAAATAAATATATAAATATAAAAATAGAATCCTTCTTTCAGAATAATATGCTGCTTTAGGAAGTGTTCTTAAACTCTTGATTATTTTTTTAAATTTTTTTCCTCTCTTTTTTTTTTTTTTTTTTCTTCTTAGTCTATTAGTGTTATAGATGAGATTTCAGAATATCATTGCAAGTACTGGTAAGGGAATTCCATTTAAACGTCTACTGTCTGTTAGGTACCCGATAAATTTAACAAAACCAAAACCAAGGGTCATTCTTCAGTAGGATTACATTGAACATTGCATTTGGTTCAGCCAGGTATCACATGCTTAGCAAGTACATAATTTCCAGGGGACATTGGTTGAAATTAACCACCTATATTTACATGTATTTAAAGGAGGATTAAATTAATTATGATAGATTAGAGTGTTACATCTCCAAGAAATGTAGATTTCTCCCCATTAAATAGATGTTACCTGATGACAACCCCAGGATTCCATCATTTATTGCTATTAACTGAAGTTAATTGATCCTATCAGAGAAGACAAATGGTTAAGAAATCTTTGATTTGTCCTCCTGAAATTTTCATAGGTTTGGACCTGCATTTAGAATCCAGTGTGAAATACTTGAGTGTGGTGGGTAAATTTTTCCAGCACCAGTTTAATATTTTTCCACTTATCACATGGAAAATTTTGTACTGTGTGGAGCTTGCTAATGGGGAAACATAAATGGACATGCAGGAGTAACTTACAGCATGCACACAGAGAGAGTGTAATTTTGGTGGCCTTCCATGACGGAGCAATGGAACTGATGGACAGGGGTAGAGCAGTTGATATCATCTACCGGGACTTATGCAAAGCGTTCAACACTGTCCCACATGACATCCTTGTCTCTAAGTTGGAGAGACATCAATTTGACAGGTGGACCACTTGGTGGATAAAGAATTGGCTGGCTGGCTGCACGCAAAGTGTGGTGGCCAATGGCTCAATGTCCAGCTGGAGACCAGTAACGAGTGGTGTCCCTCAGGGATAAGTGTTGGGACCGGTCTTGTTCAACATCTATATCCGTGACATGGGCAGTGGGATTGAGTGCGCCCTCAGCAAGTTTGCTGATGATGCCGAACTGTGTGGTTCGGTCGATACACTGGAGGGAAGGAATGCCATCCAGAGAGACCTTGACACACTTGTGAGGTGGGCTGATGCCAACCTGATGAAGTTGAACCATGACAAGTGCAAGGTCCTACACCTGGGTCGGAGCAATCTCAGGCACAGCTACAGGTTGGGCAGAGAAGAGATTCACAGCAGCCCTGCAGAGAAGGACTTGGGGATGTTGGTTGATGAGAAAATGAACATGAGCTGGCTTCAGTGTGCACTCACAGCCCAGAAAGCCAACCGTATCCTGGGCTGCATCATAAGGAGCGTGACCAGAAGATCAAGGGAGGTGATCTTGCCCCTCTACTCTGCTCTTGTGAGACCTCACTTGGAGTGTTGTGTACTGTTCTGGTGTCCTCAACATAAAAAGGACATGGAACTATTGGAACAAGTCCAAAGGAGAGCCACAACGATGATAAGGGGACTGGAGCACCTCCCATATGAAGATAGGCTGAGAAAGTTGGGGCTGTTCAGACTGGAGAAGAGAAGGCTGCATGGAGATCTGATAGCAGCCTTCCAGCATATGAAAAGGGGCTATAGGGAGGCTGAGGAGGGACTCTTCATTAGGAACTGCAGTGAGAGGAGAAGGGGTAATGGGTTCAAACTTAACCACGGGAAGTTTAGATTGGATATAAGGAATAAGTTCTTTACTGTAAGAGTGATGAGGCACAGGAATGGGTTGCCCAGGGAAGTTGTGAATGCGCCATCGCTGGCAGTGTTCAAGGCCAGGTTGGACATAGCCTTGGGTGGCATGGTTTATTGGGGAGTGTCCCTGTCCATGGTAGGCTGTGTTGGAACTAGATGATCTTAAGATCCTTTCCAACCCTAACTATTCTATGATTCTTTGATACTATAAACATAAGTAAACAGGTTGTCATGGTTTAAGCCTCTCAGGCAGTTTGCTCACTCACTCCCCCTCTTTCTTCCCTCCAGCTCCTGGGGGCATGAGGAGGAGAATCAAAAGAATGCAATTCCCAGAGGTTGGGATAAGAAAGTTAAGTAACTAAGATATAGCACAAACCACTACTGCTACCACCAATAATAATAATAAGAGAAATACAAGGGAAGAGAATGCAACTGCTCTGCACTGATACCCATCCTGACCCAGCAGAAAATCCCACCCTTCCGGGTCTCTGCCTTCCGTTTTTACCTCCTGGGCATGACATGCTGTGTATGAAACACCTCTTTGGTCAGTTTGGGTCAGGTGTCCTGTCTCTGCTTCCTCCTGGCTTCCCCTGCTCCCTGGCAGAGCATGAGGCTCCGAAAGTCTTTGGTCAGACCAAACATTCTAAGCAGTAACTGAAAACATCGGTGTTATCGGCACTGTTCCCAGGCTGAAAGTCAGAAACACAGCGCTGCATCAGCTACCAAGAAGGAGAAAAATGATTGCTACTGCTGAACCCAAGACACAGGTCCTGTAACAGCTCCAGCATGTAATTAAGAAATGAGGAATTTGCACGGAAGTCCTGCTAAATTACAGCATTGTTACTCTAAATTTTAGCCCTTGAAAACAGTGGACTGTGAGTGAAGTTTAATTATTAAAACATTTGGCTTGCTAAGGGGAATATACTGAGGGATAATAAACTAAACAAAACAAGTGACTTTCTTGTGTGGGTGGTGAGAAAGAGTAATGTTTCTTTTATCAAGGTAGAAACAGTCATCATAGATACAGAGAGGTGGTTCCAGAGCCAGTTAAAAGTCACCAATATATGACAATATTGCTAAGAGTCGAAGGAAAAGGATAAATGTGGGGGGGGGGGGGGAAGAAAGCCCAGCATGGTTGAGTTCCCAGCCTAATGCTATCCAGTTTTACTTGCAAGCAGAAATATAGCAGAATTATTGTATCTCTGATTTCACAGGAATCCATGAATTTGTTTCAACAGTGGAGCTAAACCTTCTTTCTTATTATCAGAAAGAACTTTTGTCTCCTTTTACTCTTGCAGTGCTGTATATGCATTTAGATTATGTTAACATTTGAAATTTGTTCTTCTGGCTAGAAAACACTGTTCACAGATTAAAATGTCATCATGGGAGGATTCTTTGAGTAAAACAGCATCCCTTTTTATTTGGAGGCATCTAAATCTAAATTGGTTGTGTAGCTCTCCCACTTTGTAATGTTTAACAGGCAGGAGTAGAATTGTGCATTTTTACACTGAGATCAAATCTTCAATGTGTTCTTTTGTGATATCTATTTTAATTTGGACTTTTAGGCCCTGATTTGAAATCTTCAGACTTAGAGAGGCTACTGCTTAAGACTCTGGTCCATACATAAATTGTCTTCCTTAGCATCCTGTCCTAAGAATTGTCTTGTCCAGATGGTCCAGATAGAAGGTAGTTAACCTTAAACTAATGAGTTTCAAACACTTAAACACCTGATTTTGCATCTTTTGCATACATTTTTTGCATATATTTTTCACAACCAATCTTCATTTCAATAATTAGAAAGAAGTGTTCTTTATACCACATAATAGGTTCCTACTAGGTATTTCTTATGAAAGGGTTAGAGCAGGTCTACTCTGCATTGCTTGGGAAAGTTTTACCTCTCCCTGAACATTCTTCATCTCCATAAACTACAATTTAGAAGTACAATGGATGCACTATTTCCAAGTCTAGACTGTTTTTTACAGAACTGTTCTTTAATAAATGTTTGTCTGTGGAGTTGCCTCAGCCCTTGGGATACGTCTTTTCGAAATACATCAGTGTGGATAATAGTCTTGCTATCTTCGAGTTGTGAAACTGAATGAACCCAAGCCTTTATTTCTGCTTTCTAATTCCTAAGAATTAATATAAAATGAGAAATTTAGCCATAATGCAGACTCTTACAGCATCTTGTTAATTACATCCGTGTGTTCCAGACATGCTGTACATCAGCTATACAGTTTAGGGTCTAATTCTGATTTACTTTCTAACATGTAGAGAGCAAAGGAAGCAAACCAATGCAGAAGGTTTTGAAATTGCTGGACAGCACACTGTTTCTTTCAGTTGTTTATTTCCATGCTGAATCCACAAGTTTTGAAATAGGTTGGATATCTAAAGGCATATGGGAAGTAACTGCAGACTTGCCTCACTAAACAGATATTCTCAACCAATATGTCATAGCAGTGATTTATATATGCTGGCTGCAGTTCATTTTGAGGAAGGATTCTGAACAGTGCAATTAATGCCAGAGTCAAGAATTTAGGGGACTAATGTGTTTCTTAAGACAAAGATTCAGGATTTTCCTGTAGTTAGGCTGGCGTTCCCTCATCTTTCTTTCATCAATAAAAATGTTGCACTGTAGGCTTTTTAAGGCTCAATTTCTGCAGGTTTGTATGTAGTGATCTTTCAGTTTCCGCAGCAAAACAAAGTATTAAGACAGAAATCCCTGTTGAATCAAAACAATTGTGCAGACCAGCCTCTGGCTTCTTTAAGGGATCACATCTGCAATCTGCACTTGAGACCTTCTATAAGACTTACCATTTATTAGTTTGAATGTTCTGCAAGCATATCCTGTGGGATAACTAAAGAAAGATCTACTTCATTGCTGCCTAATACACCTTCAGCAGGCAAAAGTGTCAACACGCTTAGAAGAGCAGCTCTGAGGTAAATAAGGAATGTGAGTCAGATACCCATTTCACAGCAACCTCTTATGATGCTTCATCTGCTTTCTGCAGCATTTTGTTCCAAAATGGCTGTCATGGGAATATCATCATGACAATAGGTTCTCACTTAAACTGGGAGCAGACAAGGTTGCTACAGAATTAATTCAGCCAAAGACACTGAAAATGTTGGAGCTGAGTAAAGGTCCGGGGTGCACTGTCCTTTTCTCCCATCCATCCACCCCCAGGCAAATGTGTTCTCATTCTGGGTGAGACAAGTGAGTGTTTAGCAATAGGAAAGCACAGAGATTTGAAAGGATTTCCTCTTTCTAGGTCTGCCTTCTACTACTGAGCCCAGTTAGCATACTGATCATTTGTATAAACCCTCATATCAATCTATGTACATATGAATCTACATGCATACTTCTAAGCCAAGACTTTCTAAATCCATTGGACCAATTCTGGGGATTGGGGGAGAGTTGGTTTTCTAATTTTATGGCTAGATCTATATGGCAAGCTGTTCTGGTTTCAGCTGGGATAGAGTTGATTTCCTTCCTAGTAGCTGGTGCAGTGCTGTGCTTTAGCTTCAGTTTGAGAATAATGCTGGTAACACGCTGATGTTTTAGTTGTTGCTCAGTAATTCTTACCCTGTTCAAGGACTTTTCAGTCTCTCATGCTCTGCCAGAGAAGAGGGGCATAAGAAGCCAGGAGGGAGCAGGGACAGGACACTCCATCCAAACTAGCCAAAAGGGTATTCCATACCACAGCACATCATACCAAGTATATAAACTCGGTGGAGTTACCTGGAAGGTCCAGATCACTGAGCGAGTCAGGCTGGGTATTGGTCAGTGTGGTAGTGAGCGCCTGTATTGTGCATCAGTGTTATTTATCAGTGTTTTTTTCTTCCCTCTCTGCTTTTACTTTTATATTCTCTCCCCTTGTTATTTCCCTTATCAGTAGTAGTAATAGTACTATATTGTATTCTAGTTATTGCAATGTTCCAATCTCAACCCATTGAGGGTTTTACATTCCTTTGATTCCCTTCCCCATTCTACCCAGGGAGGGGAGTATAGAGGGATGAGCGAAGGGCTGAATGGTGCAGTTACCAGCTGGGTTTAAACCCCAACACAGGTCTATGAGTGTTCTAGATTTCTGTCTTTTACTTTCAACGACAAACTGTTTTGCAGTTAGTTCCATTGCTTTTCTATGGAAGTGTGGTCCTGCATCTAAGAGATTGAAAACATGAGCTAATTGTTCTTTTATGTTCCTTGTGATTTCTTTGTGTTCTGGGGCAGATTCCAATTCCCACTAAGATTTTCTTAATCCTCCAGCTCTAATTTCTTGCTGACCACTGCAATGACCTGATAATGATACTGACTTTTTTTTTTTTTTTTCCTTTTCATTATTTTTCCCTTGGAGTTTTATACTTATCTTTCTATCTTTTATTCCCAAGTGCTTATATGAGGCACCAATACTGCTTATATTTTAGAATTATCTTTTTCTTTTCTCATTGAAATTGCATTTTTTATGCCT
This sequence comes from Bolborhynchus lineola, assembly GCA_025448015.1. Lineage (NCBI taxonomy): Eukaryota > Metazoa > Chordata > Aves > Psittaciformes > Psittacidae > Bolborhynchus > Bolborhynchus lineola. Next base: position 37,527 of record JAOEHX010014890.1, on the reverse strand, counting down.
TAGAGATGTGATCATATTCTCCAGTGACCTCATGTGGCTTATGTATTGGAACATTGTCTTATTTACTTAACCTTTCACTCACTCCTTTGTTTTGAGGCTTTTTCTTTAACTCTCTTTGCGGTATTAATATTCCTGTCTTCCTTACCCTCCTTGCTTTGGAAATTCTCCTGTTTGTTCTCTGTATTTCAACTGCTATAGGATGTCTGTAATGAAGGAATGAAGGCAAAAGAATTTTTAACAGTGAGGAGTGATGACCAGCAAAAAGCAGCAAGACTTGGGTAATCCACTGAAATTTCTTGTAGACAAAAGGACAGCAGAGCTTTTCTATGAGACTATTTCTTTTGAAGTATCCTCAAGGAATTGAGGCAATGCTGAATATTACTGAAGTCCCAGCAGTATGTTTACTTAATGTCTGAAGTTCTAAAGGAGAATGGGGAAAAAGAAATGACTGATTCTGTTTAGTGATTCACATAATGATTGTCAGGTTTGGCAGTAAGTATTTACACATGAAATTGTCTAGCACTTTCCATTACAGGGCCTTGATACTTAACTGCTTTTATGAGTGGGCTACAGTTTAATCTTCAAGTTAAAGTTTTGCCTAAGTCTGTTTATTATTTTACAGTTAAAGCAGCTCAGCATTTCTGATTGCCTGGATCAATAGAATTAAAACCCAAAAAATCAGTGGATTTTTTTATTTATAGCCATTACATTAATTAGTTCTAATATTTCATTTTTGCAATGTCAGTGTGATATTTGACATGGAAAGAAAAAGGGAAGAGATGCCACAGGGCATGGTTTCAGGCTGGCATTTGTCCCCATTGCAAGTACTTCTAGCTTTGTTTGAGTGAGCAGTGATTTCAAATTAGGGGATGGCAAGCAAGCCAGCCTCCATCCCACAAGTGAGCCACAGGGTTGAGGGAGCAGGTTCTGCTCCTGCTGAACAGACAGGTGAACCCTCAGGGCTGTGCAGGCCCTCACTCTGCCTGTGCCTCTCCTGGCTTGGGCAACTGGCACCTGTGCAGGGTAGAGAACAGAAAGAGAACATCCTTTCTTTGCACTAGCCATGTGGAGGAGAGGAAGGAAGCTATTGTTCACTGCAGGGAAAGGGACGAGGGCAGAGAGCAGAAGCCTCTAGCCCATATGATTGTGGCTGGTGGGGTGTTTCCTCCTGTGTTTTTGTTGCCTTGATTAGCACAGGTTTGTTTGAGAGGCTCAGGATCTCTAATGGCTCACATGTAGATTAACATCTCTCATTTATTATAGTGCCTTAGGGTTTCTTTTTATTTTCAATGTTTTCTTTAAGCAAGATAGAACCATTTATATCTATCTATTGACATAAGACTTATCAGGAAGCTAAAAGAGCACTATCCTCCCACTGTCATCAGCTCATGTGGAGGACACTGCTTATCACACGTTATTAACTCTGGATACCTGACTGCATAACACCCACTATCCACAGTATAAGCAAAGCTGTAAAAATACCTAGACAAACACTTTTATGTGCACTGGAACAAGAGTTTTATTGGAGCTGCAGATGCAGCACCTGAGACTGAGGAATTTCCAGAATTGGGGCTGCCTCCATGACCCTTATTTAGCCACCTGTGTTTTTGAATTATGCTACACTCTTTCATTGTGTGATCAAAGTGACCATCTCCTTATTAGTGCATAACATAGGTTTCTCTCATTGGTAATGAATAATGTGGTTCCCCTCAGCACCTCAGACACATTTGTGACAGAAATTTCTCATCTCTAACATAAGACTAATAACCATTACCCTGCCCAGCCAAGGTCTTACAGAGGCAATCCATGCTTAAGATGTACACAGGAGCTGCAGTAAGTCAGCTAGCCTAAGAAAATCCGACAGACAACCAAATGTGGATGATATCTAGTAAATAAAGCAAAAGGCTGGACTGGGTGAGGAAGGTAAAAAGAAATATTGAACAGCAGCATCCATGAACCTCTGCTGTGGTACGTGAAGAAGAATTGGATGTTGATGTAAATTACCATGGCTGACTTTTCATTCTCACTTTTCTTAATTTTCCAGTATTTAATTTAAATTTCATTTAGACGTTTGGAAGTGTCTTGTTTTTTCATTGCATGAAATGCGTTATTGTGCTTGGACAGGAAATTATTTTTTAAACATCCAAGCAAAAAGGTCAACAGCATATTCAAATTTAATTCAAGTGTTAAATATAAGCATGAACTTTAACAACTTCTTCCAGTGGTCACAAAGTTATCCTGTTGATCTTAAGTCAATAGCAATTTAAAAATGACAGTATTTTCCTACTGGGTGTTTCAGTACTTATTTCCACTTACCGGAAGTAGTATGTGCTTGATCTGGCACTCTGAAATGGAATTGGAAACCAGGAAAAAGCTGTTCCATTTTCATTATACCTTGTAGAATTTGGAATAATTCAGTCCAGTTTCTTCAAAAGCCTATTGCTTTTCCAAGCGAAGTTAACAGTCTGTCATGCTGTTGTCTCCTATCACAAAACTGTCATCACAGTCTGTCTGATGTGGCATTGTTGGGTCACTGGCAAAGCTTCTTGGTTTGGTGGTGCTCATATTTTGTGTGGCAAGCTAGGTTGCTAAAATGAAAGTCACACAACTCTTCTGCCACATTGTGGGAGCTACCATGCCTTTCATTATTAATGTCATCAAATACCATCTTGATATCTGGATATATTCCCACCCCCCCATTTGAAGTATCAGATGTTTATTCCCAAACTGTTGACCTTTCTTGCCTCCTTATAATTTGTTATCATCCTTTCAACAATCTGCTATTTTCTTTTTTTTCCTTAACAGTGTCATGAAAGGATCTGTGTAACACTGTTTATCAAAATAGTGGGTATGCTTTTCTGTCTGAGCTGTGCATAGGGTCATAAAGCCAAGGAAGATCTATAAGAGAAAAATCTGGGTTGGGAGGAAATCATCTCACCCAATATCCATCTCAAAGCAAAGTAAAGTTGTGTAATCTTATGTTACAAGGCAGCTTTTTGACCATATAGTCATGCTACTGGGTTTCTTCACTGCATTTGCAATGTCCCCTAATGTTATATCACAAATTATACTGTAATTGATTGTATTAAGGATATATGATAAATTCATATGCATTTTGTACCTTGCAAAACAGTTTAATGCTTCCTTATGTAACTCTTTAAGATTTTTTTTTTTTAAAGACTTGTTTAATTTAAAGGTCAATCTCCTTGAATTCCAGTTTGCTGAGTTAGGTTTGCTATAGAAAGAATACCTAGTCTAGCCTTAGCTTGAAATAGCATCTACACTGAAAAATGTTTGTATTCAGGTGATATATCCAAACAGAATTGTAGCTGTATTTTAATTTGATTTTCTACACTATCTGCATATTTTAATGATGGATTTACATGAACTCTAGAACACTATATTCCAAGGGGATGTTTTTTTCCTGAATCTTTTCCAACAAGTTCCCAGCCTTTGCGTCATTAATTAGTCACCAGTTTGCTGTAGAAAATCATAGAATCATGGAATCTTAGAATAGTTAGGTTTGGAAAGGACCTTAAGATCGTGTAGTTCCAACCCACCTACCATGGGCAGGGACACCTCCCACTAAACCATATCACCCAAGGCTATGTCCAACCTGTCCTGCCAGCGATGGAGCATTCACAACTTCCCTGGGCAACCTATTCCAGTGCCTCACCACCCTTACAGTAAAGAATTTCTTCCTCAT
>JAOEHX010014890.1:0-17677 GCA_025448015.1 Bolborhynchus lineola | reverse complement strand
GCACAGTGTTGGTAGTATGTACACAGCTCACCACGTGTAGTGAAAGTGCAATTCCTCATTATTTTAACGCTCATTCTACACATCTGAATTGCAAGCTACTGTTCTTTTTTTAAAAACAAAAAGCAAAATAGGTGCTGTTTGCATTCAGATGAAGCTACTTTCTTTCCTATATTGTCCTGAGCTGCAACAGAGGAGACATGAAGGAATAGGAGAGATTAAAAAACACCCACTTATTTGAAATTATTAAATATGATACAAGGAATTGAATGTATTGTAGCTATTAAAATATAAACTAAAGAAAATATTAAATCAGATTGTTTTCTGCCCAAAGTTTTAAGGGAAATCAAACATTTCTGTATATATTTTCTTTTACCTACCCCAAATATCTTGAAATATAAGACCCACAAGATCACAGAGTAATTCACATTCAAAAAAGCCTCTCAAGGTCACTTAATCCAGTCTCCTGCTCAGAGCAGCACCAACTTCAAAGTTTGATCAGATTGCTCAGAGTTTCAGCCAGTCAAGTTTTATTAGTCTCCAAGGATGGAAATTTTACAACCTCTTTAGATCTTAACCATTCTCATTGTGAAAGATCTTCTCCTGTTATGCAGTTGAAAATTCCATTGCTGAAATCTGTGTCTGCCGCTTGTCATTTCACTGCATACCTCTCAGAAGAATCATGCTTTATCTTTTCTAACACCCCCTTTAGGCTTCTAACTGCAGTCCAGTACTTCAGCTTTCTTTTTCCTCCTTCTGTAGTTGAATTCCTATTCCAGCCACACACAACTTGTTGCACCTCACAAGAAAAAAAGCTAATTATTATGTAATAAAAAATTTGTTCACTTTTCACTATTTTAAATGCTTTACTGTTGAAGGAAAATGAAAGGTCTATAGTATCTATATAGTAAAACTATATGGTATCTTTAGAATAATGCAGAAAGATGAAGGTTATCTTTGCTGTCTGGAAGAAGTACTAACAGATTCAAAAGGAATTAGAATCCTTTAATTCAAAGAAATTTAAATCTATATGAACATTTAAGTGCCTGATACTGTATTTAGGGAAATATAGTTGCCTAAATTCTATTTAGCCTGCATGTAAGGCTTACAGTCAAATAAAATAGTGAATTTTTTTTTCTGCTGAGGTAAGTATGACCCTTGAAGGCTAACTAAAACTTTGTAAAGTAACTGATAGGGAGTAGGCAGAAGGCAAAATAATGGCATTACTGGAGAATACCCCTGTGGAGAGAGAGGCAGTTCTGGGTGTGCACAGGAACTACTTGAGAGATGAACATTTAGGGAGAGTTTGCTGCTATTTTATTATCTGCAAGTATTACCCACTCTGTAGCTGAAATGCAAGTTTGACTGTTTTCTACATCATGGAAGCAGAGTAATAAAGGCAAATGTAAAAAATCATAGAAGTGGAATTCCCCAACTGTCAATATATACTGTGATTAATATCAGTGTTTTCATATTCATAGCAGTGGTTCATAGTAAAGTAAAGCCAGAAAGGACTCAGGATATGGTCAGTCTATTCTCCTACCTCCAGCCAGGCTCAGCAACCAGCCAGAACTGTGGGAGAGCATCTGATGCAAAAGGTCTTAAGGAAGAAATGAGTAGTTTAGAAATCCACCCACTACTGATGTTCATGCATTAACAACTTTTCACGATTGATAAATTCACCTTTCCTTTGTTAACGTGAGATGTTACTCCAGGATTAACCATATATGGCTGGCTTTTAGAGCCTGTAGTGCAGGCTATCCCTTCTCTTTTCCTTTTCCACTGGATGACACTAATGGGAAGAGGAAAAAGCAGCAGTGGTTGTAGCACTTCCTGCCAAAGGACACGTTAATGCAGCCCTGCATTGCTGGTGGAAATAAATGGAAGAGGTGGGATGAAATATGAAGCCACATTTCCTCCTATCATTCTTATTTGTCTCCACCATTGTATCCAGCAAAATTATAAGGACAAACCAGAAATAGGCACCTTTTTCACTTGCATGTTCCAACACTGGCAAACACACATCGACCTAGGCATCTGACTTTCACATACCACTGCTTGGATTGATACCTAGTTGCTCTGAAATGCAGTTTATATCCATATGCAAATTAAGTGCAATAGTGCAAATTACTTCAGGATATGATTTGCGTAGCTTGTCATTCATGATGCTTAAAAAACATGCTGGCTATGAGTGCTGAACAGTTCATGCAGGTAATATACTCTGATTTTTAAAGGGACAGTTTGATAACTAAACACAGCTGATGTAAGAAGGAAATAAATGGTTCAGCATAACTCAGATGTAACAAAGCAATGAACTTGGTAACAAGATTGAACTTAGACTAGTTGCACATTAATTCTACATTTGTGCCCATTAGTATAATCATTACACTGCTTTGATTTCACATTTATTAATTATTTTTCTAAGGTAGTGGTCGTTAGCAGTTAAATATCAATGTCGCACCTACTCTAATAAGACAACCTGCAGGATGTTTAGTTTTGAACATATTACCTTCTTGGATGTTGTTTTAACAGATGTCCTGTTAAGATAACAGAGAAATTAAATTAGTTTTCAACTCAAAGCATCTGGTTAACTTTGTAAGTAAATGCCTTGGAGCAGTAAATCTGACCAGGGTTTTCAGATAAATAGCTATCAGAATGTTTTAAGTAAATGACTTATTTTTTCACTTCTATTACTCAGGGCAGATTTGACATGCTTGATCATATATCTAGCAGATGAAAATTGAAAATAGCACTGGCAACCAGCAGTGTTAGGTTATTCTGAGGGTAGTTTCATGGGTAGATACTATTAAGCATGTTTATGGTTTCAGATATTTTAGTTTTGCATCAATTTTTTTAAACTTCCAGCTTTACTAGCTGAGAGATAACTTTATAAATTTTAACCGTTTATTACTGTTGATGCAGCATATGGTGGAAAACATTTAGATAAAAGTGGAATTTTCCATCTCTTTAATGGTGAAGCAAATTGTGATAGGAAATCATTCAAACTATAGAAAAATATGAAATATGGTTGTATAGATTTTGCTTATTGTACAAAGTTTATCTTTTAGTATTCAGTGCTATATTTTGTTGAGTTCATGAATAAGCAACATCTGCTTATTGATTTACACATGCACACTTCTCCTGTAATCTAACATTTATGCACTGACTAAAGGAACACATGAATATGAGGGAAGTGATGCCATCCAGAAGGACGGCATCACTTGAGAGGTAGGCCAATGCCGACCTCATTCAACAAGTTCAAGAAGGCCAAGTGTAGGATCCTTCACTTGGGTCAGGGCAATCCCAACCACAACTACAGGCTGGTAGGAGAAGTGTTTGCGAGCAGCCCTGAGGAGAAGGACTTGGAGGTGTTAATTGACAAGAAGTTCAGCATGACCCAGCAGTGTGTGCTTGCAGTCCAAAAAGCCATCTGTGTAGTCCTGCCTATCTACTCCACCCTTGTGAGACTCCACCTGCAGTACTGCATCCAGCTCTGGGGCCTCCAACACAAGAGGGATGTGGAGCTGCTCAAGCGGGTCCAGAGAAGGGTCAAGAAGATGATACAAGGGCTGAAGCATATCTCATATGAAGACAGTTTGAGACAGTTAGGCTTGTTCAGCCTGGAGAAGGGTTCAAGGAGACAGAGCAGCCTTCCAGTATCTAAAGGGCTCTCACAACAAATCCAGAGAGGGACTTTTTGCAAGGGCATGTAGGACAAGGGGGAATGACTTTAAACTGTCAAGAAGGTAGATTCAGGTTATGTATGAGGAAGAAATTCTTTACTGTGAGGGTGGTGAGACAATGGCAGAGGCTGCCTAGAGACACTGTGGCTGCCCCATCCCTGGAAGTCTTTGCAATCGGGTTGGATGAGCTTTGAGCAACTGGTGTATTGGAAGGTCTCCCTGCTCATGGCAGTGGGTTAGAACTAGATGATCTTTGAGATCCCTTCCAATCCAAACCATTCTATGATTCTATGTTTCTATAAATCTAAATAAGCATAGTGACTGATCAGATGATAATTCTACATGATAATTCTATATATGTGTGTATGTATTATATAAATATCATATATGAGTGTACATACATATTAAATACCTTAGTTATACTGTTAAGATTGTTAAGTGCATATTTTAATACATGCCTTAAAATAACATATAGTTACGTGGAGATTTTGGCATATATCTGAAAGCAGTACGATGGATATTTCTGTAAGTCTTTCAAATGCTACGGCCAGCACAATGCAGAAAAAAAAATATTTACGAGATTTCTTTTAAATATTTATTAATTACATTGCAGTACCATCTAGTGGCCCCAATTTGATATCAGGGTGCCATTATGCTAAGAGCCCTAGATGCAAATAATACAAATAAAGCCTGTCCTAAATGGTGCATAGTCATAGTATGTGATGAAACAGATTAAGAAGTAGTAACCAACAAATAGGAGACTGCACAGAGAATGCAAACAAGTGTTGTATCTTTGAAATTCTTCATGAAGTCTCAACTTTCTTAGCACATTCTCCACATTTCTCATCCCTGCTGAGGATGGTAGGCAAGTGACACAAGCCCTACTTTGATTGTGTTCCCCTCCATAAGGAAATCACTTCTGAATGCTATAGTGAACCATTGCTAGCATTTCACCAAATGTTTAAGGGCTAACAGAAAAAACTTGATTTTACTTAAAATGAAAAACTAGAAGATAAATTTATTTCCAGTGAAGCAGGTGCACAGAAGATCAGAAGGCATGTTTGCTATGATAGCTCTTCTGGGGAGTTGTCTATGCCTCTCATAGACAGTTTCTTATGGGTATATAAATCAGATTCTGAAGTCGTTTATGGACAAGGACTGAAGGGTTATGTACCATAATTGAAAGCTGGGGGTCTGCCAGAGCACCAGCTCATCTTCTGTGAAAGTATAAAAACATCCAAAAATGTGTTCCACTTTTTAAAACCACATTAAATTTCACTATCTTATGGTATCCACTTTTTTTTTTTTTATTATTACTTATTCTTTTTGAGTACTTACACAATACTTATTCCTTAACAATCTGTTGTTCTCAATGCAGGTTCATTGGGTAGAATACACTTTCTTCTCATTTACTTTTCCTTTAAGTATAAATCACCTTCTAATTATAATCTATCATATAGGCTCCATCTCCTGATCCAGGGGTCTACCAGAAATTTCTAGGCAACACTAAGCCCGGATACAGTTCCTGAGTAGCTTTATATTACTTTGAATTCCTGAATGAAACCACTGTGATCCTTATGTCACTGAAAATTATGCCAGTGTTAATCCAGTAGGAAATAAAAAATACATATTGCCTTCAGCATCTTCTCACATATTAGTAACCATTTATTGAAATGGGGAAAGTAATGTGAGCTGTGAGGAATCCTCTTTTTTTTAATCCTGTTTGATATTGTCCCTGTCCCACAGAACAGTGTGAGTGCAGCCAACAAGCAGTGCGGTGTCATATTTACCATGCCCCTTTCTCACCACCATGAGCAGTGAGCTCACAAACCATAAGGCCATGCACTGAAAATGGCTGCAGTGGCTGATCATCTCTTACAGGAGCTCCTCATAAAGCTCTGTATTTGCAGTCGCCCTTTTGCTGGAGGGTTTCACTCCCGTGGCCCTGCAAGAGAATTGAAGCATTTGAGCATTCATGGTCTATCTGTTTGCTAAAATACACAGGTGTATATTAAGTGACTGAGCAGACATGTAAGATATGTTCTTACACACATGCACAACTTTGCACTAGAGGAGGTGAGTAGCTTCTAAAGAAGACACTAATAAAAGCTAAGAAGATAATAATATGTTCAAACTGTCACAAATAATTCAAAGTGAATGTCTGCCTTAGCCACAGAGCCATGCTATGTTTTTTGCACCCCAAGAGAATTTACACTCACTAGATAAATTTCCTTAAACATTTAAACAGATATTTCCAGAAATGTGGTGCAATGTAATTATTTGAGATACAATAGAAATTAATTTTTCCTCCTGTAAAATTGCTACCTCAAATCTGTGTAATTTTAAATATTAGTATTTTTTTTCTTGTCATTTTCTTCCTTTCTTATTCCAATGAAAGGAATATTTCCAAAACTCCTGCTGAAAGGCAGCAGTCCTTGATATATGGAAAAGTGAATTAAATGATGTCAACTTAGATAACTCTGTAGAATCTCAAACTTTTGAGATTCTAACTGTACATTTTTCATGGTTGACAAACAATAATGGGTTTCAAAGCACGTGATGTTTCTTAAAACTACAACTTCTGGCTGTTGTGTTTGCCTTCCTGAATTCTGTGGTTTTAATTAAAAAGAAGTTACGTGCAGCTGTTTAGAAGAAGAGGTTACAGGAGCACTTAGTAACAACAGTCTATGATACTATGTAATAAGTTTTTTTCTCTTCATTAGCATATGCAACCTGCTAGAGGAATGAGAATATAATTATAATTGCCAGATTCTTGGGTTTTTACATTTGGAAATAGTGTAAAGTATAAATCTGAAGTAATTTGGCTTCTTTCAAGATGTGTCTCTCTCCACATAGTGAAAGCAGGAGCTTTTAAAAGACTAGGGAGACTTAACTTTGATGTTATATTTCTGGCTAAACATTTCGAGGAGATAATAATACTTATCCTGATTCAGGTCCCAAAGTAAAAATTAGTGTAGCGATCTAACTTATCTTTAGCAGATGTTTGTCCGTGTTACAGTATGTAGCATTAATGATAGATTCTACAGAGTAGAGTTGCTTCTATATGAAACATCTCTGAAGAGTAAAATTTATTGAGAAAGAAATTTGTTTGATCCTGTACCCATTATGCTTAGTTTTAGGCGCAAGCACAAAAATATGTCTGTTTAAAAAGAGTATATTGAAAGTAATATAACGTTTTTTACACTGCCTTTTAAAACAATATTCCTTTGTCTTCTATCATAGTTAAGCATGTTTTGAAAGTTGGTATCAAGTTCTATCTCTCTTATGTCTCATACAGAGGTGGTGGAAAGTATCACAAGCATAAGTAGCAGATTGCATATAAGTAGAATGTTATTACACATATAACTTAGGTCTTTGATAATTCAAACTCTGAAAATTATTTTCACATAATATTCAAGTATTCTGCTATTTATTTAAGATGGTGGGTTATAGGCAAGAAAGCATGGACTCAAGGAAACCAGCAAGCCACTGTGATTCCAGAGGCTGGTGATGTGTCTGGCTCCTTCTCAACAGAACATGTCACTGTGTGCATACCCATGTGACATGTCCCTTCATGTGTGTAATTCTTCAGTCTCTCTCACTCCTTTTTACACTTCACCTGTTGGGCTGAAACATTCTTTGGACATCCCTGCTTCTTTGCCCAGACTGCAACATAGCTCAGAGTAGATACCTGACTAGTAGACAGCTAAAGTCAAATGAGCTTAATCCAATGCTTAGTGCTTATCACCCATTGAATTCATGGTAGTTAAGCACAACGGGGTGCCTTCCTTTAACACCAAGTTCCTTACATATTTAAAAATCTGGTGCCATGGAGCCTAAATTGCATTTAAATTGGAATTTGAGTGTTTAGTCTGCTGAAAATGGGGTTTGAGTTCTAGCAAAAAATTCCTCATGCTTTTTTTGAAAATCACGTTTCATTGATTTGCCTTCATAAATAGGAGGAAGAATGGCAATAGTAGAGAATTCATTTATAAACATACTGAAAAACTGCTTTGTGTTTTCAGTTGGAGTTGCATAGTTTATTTGATTCTCCTTCACTGATTATCATTTTGGTGCAAAATAAGCCACTGATGCTGCACATGAAATAAATTGAAAACCTGCCTGCCATGTCCGTGAAACAATGGGAGTCAGTTTTGAAAACCTTATACAAAAAGTCATACCAACATGCAAATGAATAATAAGCATTTAGGTTTTCAGTTCAGAGCATGAATTACTTGAATTTCAAAACCTGAGATCCTTGAAAAAACAAATGAAGTAAGCTCATGCTTCAAAGCAAAGAGCAATGTCAAGAATTGTGGCTCAGTATTGATTGGTAGTATAGAAGACATTTATAAGAAGAAAAATGGCACGACTGCATGAAAAATTCAAAGCAAGAAGTCTGATCTGAAGCATTCTGATCCTGAGCAGGGGATATGTATTCAACCTACTTAAAAATTTAAGGGTATATTTTTATTAATGGCTGTTTCTTTCCTCTAGTATTTTTTTTTGTGATAGGCTTCATGGTACCTGTTAGATACAGTAAAAAGGAGGAAAAGGCAAACTGTTGAATATGTAAATCCCTGGCAAAGGAATATTTTATTTTACTTCTTTATAATAAAATATTAAACTGTAGAAATATGTACTGTATTTTATACATAAAAAGTCACGTGGCACTATGTTAAGTATAAAGTCCTTTAGGATGATGACTTATTTGATCATTAGAATGAAAAAAAAAGATGACAGCAGATTGCATATTCCTTTCTTGCTGATGTATTTAGAAGGATATACCCATGATTCCAGACTGTTCTGCCTCTTTTGCTCCTCTACTTATAGAATGCTAAATTGCCTGTAGTTGATTTACAGAAGCATAAAGAGGAAAGAGATCTCTTTATAATATTTCTTGCACATAGAAGTAATAATATTTAATCATATTTAACCTTTTATACTTGGTTAGCTAAGTGTTTATATTAGCTTTTTTAAACTAGCAAAATGGATTGAGTGTTGTTACCAAGTAGCCTGGTTTTGCATGCCAGAAGTTTTTCCTAGTATCCTACCAAAATGATTTTACTGAATATCTTTTGCCTTTCCTAAACAGGCAGAACAAAGATTCTCATTATATCATCTAAATACTGAAAGATATTTATCATGCTGGTTCTTCACTTTTTAATCTTCTTAAGGCAAAGTAGATATATTTCTTGCATGTTTCCTTATTGCTTATATTTTCTAGGTCTTTTATTCTCATTGTTTTCCCCTAAATTATTCCCATAGACTCTGTAGGTCTATTAGCGTGAAGTACAAAAAAAACTCCAAGCAAACAAAAAAAAGAGTCCAGCAGAGACCTAGAGACCTCACCAGCACCAAGTAAAGCAGATCTAAGGGACTTCTGGTATTTTATCTATAAAGGTGCTATTAAGCTTTACCGAATCAGATTTCCTGGGTTTTGCACAGTGCTACAGTGTTGATTCTTATTTCTGAGTCACTGTGTAAAATCTCCTACAGTTCTCATATTTTGTTACCTTGCCAAATGGTACTTTCCATCTGTTTGATTCCTTCTGCCTACAGGAAGCACTTTGCTCTTTTCTTTAGCTAATTCACTTTGATGTTCTTCAGTCATCTCTAATTTGCTGAGACCATTGAGACTGCTGTCCTCCCCTCTGTTATCCTTCTGGTATAAAGAGTGTTCAATCCTACCACCAAAATCATTCATAAAAATTCTGATTGGGTTGAACCTGGAGTGGATACACACCTTCCATGTCAAAACCTTTTTCAGCTTAACATCCAAATACTGATAATTTCCTTTTGTAAATAGGTTTTAAACCAGCTGTGCATGGTGATTTACATCCTCTGTGCACTTTCATAGTCTGCATATAAATGACATCATACGGCCCCATGTCAGAAACCAGAATAAAGTCATGTCCTACCTACAGCTCCAGGGCTCCAGAACTGCAACAGCTGACTCACCTGTCATAGCGTAAGAAGGAAAGTTATTTTAGTATGGACTGCTCTGAAAAGCTCATTGAAGTATCTTTTTTATCTTGCAATTTCATAACAACAAATGGATTGATGGATTACCAATTTTTTTTTTTTTTTTTTACAGAACCTCAGCATCGAATACAGACTCACTATTCTAAAACTGAGGAAAAGTCTTTCTCATTCTGTTTGTCTGCTCCTTCAGGTTTTTAATTAGTTCTGCCTTTTTTTTTACTTGGGCATAAACTTCGGGTGAAATCGTGTCCCTGTTGCAGTCAATGCATGTTTGAGCTTTTTTTTATTCCATTCACTAAAATGAGGCCAGGAGCTGACATAAATTCTTCAAGGGCTTCTCAAAGTGTCAAGTCTTATCCCTAAAAGCATGATGATGCCTTGAGAATTCTGCACATCAAAAACAATTTCATAATAGAAAAGAAGATTTTAGTTTCATTGATATGGAAATCATGTTATAGAGCATGCATGGTGCTAGCATTCAGTTTCTAAACCGACACCATGTAAGGCAAGCGTAGATAATTTCTATCCTTGACAAAAAGTTATTAAATGAGATTTAGTCAAAAGACATACTGGTATTTATCATCACAAAACACAGATAAACATATGAGTAATAGTATGAGTACTGTCTTGCATTCTAGCTTTCATATTTCACTGGAAATGTAATGCAAGTGTTTGGGATCTGAATCTGTGCATGAAGAAATAAACATTTATTAATCTATTAAGTCTGATCTGCTCACTGAATAAGTAATTTATTTAACTGCAGAAAAGGTACATGACTTTGTAGTTCAAATCTTACTTGGCTGAACCTTGGGAGATTTGAGTCCATTTATCAGCTCTGATCCAGATTTCCTGTAAATCAGACCTTCTGCCTCAACTTCTGCTCTCTGTTCTTGCCACTGTAAAAGATCACTTGCCACTGTAAAGGATCATTGCAATACCTGCAATGTAAACTTAGTATTCAAGTGCCTTGCAGTACTAGTGGAGACACCCTTTACTCTGGTGATTCACCATGTGTAGTCCTGTTCATACTCTTAAATCACTTGAAGCCTTGCTTGTAGAAATGGTCCCTATTAAGTTTTCTCAATTGTGAATTGTTTCCTTTCTCAGCGAAATTATAGACTATTCCTAACAAGACAACTAGTCATCAATGCATTGAACCTTTCTTCTGCTAACTTTTGTGATGACTATGTTAATCAAACTTGTATTCAATGTATTTATTGAATCGTATGGGGGGGAAATATTTTATTAGAAACTGTTCACTTTACCACCTAATGACTGACAGTCAGTTTGGTCTAAAGATATTTTTCTTTTTACTGGTTTGATGAGTATAATATGATTAGATGAATCTATTTGACATACTCAGTTTTCAAGATATGGGGCATTTGCACTATTTAAGAAACTGGTTAGAGTAATTTGAAAGATAAGAAAAATCAAAAGCAAGATTAACCTCTTTAACTTCTTCTTTCTGTATCATCTGAAAAAACAAACAAAAAAACCAAAAAAAATCAAAACTGCGATCATCATGTTTTATAAAAATCATGTTTATCATGTTTATAAAAATAAAATCACACAAAAATAATCTCTTAATAATAAAGAATTTCAGGGTTCCTGAAAGTGGCATATATACATTTTTTAAAATTATATTTGCTTGGGTTTTGCTCACTAATTCTAAGAGTCAGTGAATAAATATTGGTAGGAAATGTGTGGCAGAATCCTTGTAATGATTTCTTTTGTCTGTGTTTTGGGTGAATGGATCTGGAAAATAGACTTGCAGAACAGTTCAAAAATTCAATCAGTTCTATGCAGTTGTAATTGTACCTTCTTTTAATAGTTATCCTTGGGTTTGATGTTCTAGAAGTCTATGAACAATATTCGTCTGTAAACAGTATAGTCACACAATTAAAGACAAAAACTGATCAAGATGCAGTCTGCCAGTTTAAATGAATCCTTACATCTATATTTCATTTTTTGTGGCATGAAAGAAATGAAGAAAAGGAGGATGAAAAGTGGAATAAGTTTCTTTTAGAATTTCAGTGACAACTGTTTAAAGGCTACTCATATGTACCTTAATTGTACTTAGTTTAGGGATTATGCAGGCTTAACATTTATACAGTATTCCAAGTCCCTAAAACAAATATTTTAGCTTAAATCATGAAGATAACTGCAGTCCATTTAAATGAATACTCATGCACTGAAAGTTTCTGTTTGTCATACTTTAAGACGTCATATTTTGCTATAGAAACGGTGATTGTCTCTGACAAAAGCTATGGTAAATCACTTTGAGTAAAAAAACTTTAACAGTCGTTCCTGTGGCATGAAATGAAGCACAACGGACTTTTTTTTTATAAGAATTCAGGGGAAAATAAATGTCTGATTTATGTTTAGGCATCACTTTGCATTTTGGAGTATCTGAAATTAATTTTTAAACAATAGATATAGGAATCACATCATCCATGGCTTAACCATAGCAGTAACTGAAGGTGGAGGTCTGAGCAACCATTTTCAGGTGACAGAAGAAGGCAATAGGAGAGAAAGGATATCGTAGGCCCCCCAAAAAAATATATAATTTGGATATGCAGAATGTGATTAAATCCTTCTGGTCACTATCTTAACGTAGAGGCCAACACCTCTCTAACAAAAAATATTAGTATATTTGTTTGGGACTTTTAGCAATCACAAGCACTTAAATATTAGACAGTTCATCGGAACTATCAGTAAAGAGAAGTCTCTCAGGAAGACTATTTTTCATCCCAGTGTGGCCCCCACCTGCAGCTACTCCTCCAGGAGATCTGAGGGCTTTCTGTGGGAAAGAAAAACATACTGAGAGTAATGTCATCTCCAGTAGTGCAGATGTAATTGGATAGAAAGACAGGGATTTTGCTATAATATTCTGCCAGTAAGATGCTTCTAATTTTCCTTCTTTGTTTATCGTAAAATATTACCTGATAATCCATAAGCATATAGGAAAAAAGAAATAGAAAAAAAAAGAAATACATTTTTCAAGGGAAGAACTGGCTTATGGCTCCTAGCAGGATTTGCGCTAGAACCTTTACTCCAGCAGAATATTCAGCATTGATCAAGCAAAAGTGATGAATAAAGCAAAGTGACAGAAATGGCTTGGAATACAGAGAGTTTCAGGTAATTCAAAATTAAGAGGCTGGGTAGAACTGCACACTGATGTCTGTCTTTGTATTTTACAAGGTAGCACTGATAGGTCAATTTGACCCCGTGATAAATATGCAGTGATGGGCTTTAAGTTGACTTTTACCAGTTAGAAAAAGATCTATCATGTGCCTAATTTTCTGAAAGAATCGGTTCAACACTGGAAAAACAACCTTATGACCTGCTTCGAAAGGTGCAGATCATCATGCAAGGAATATCATACTGGTATCAAAAACCCGTGATGAACCTCAGTATTAACTTCTTTGTTCAGATCTCTTCATTTGTACCAAAAATAATCAATAAAATTGCTCAAGAAGAAGGAACAGGGATGCCACAATGGTTGTAGGAGGGCTGAATGACTGTCACAACTTCTTGGAGTAAAGAATATTTTCTTCCAGTATCTGTTTTACACTTGTAGTGTCAGGACTATAGTTTTGGCTTAGGCTATGGTTTCCCTGCTTTTTTATTTTCAGGAAATATAACATTTTGATTTGTGGCTTATAAATATTGCCCTGTGAAAAACAGCAATGAAATGAAGAAATCTGCTATAAAAAACTGAGGGACAAAGGCAACTAGTCAAAATTATTTAGGAATTTTCTTGTAATTACTAGATTTTGCTTTTGAAACTGGTGAATCGCTCTGTCTACCTTCCCTCCCTCTCCTTTTCTGCTTCAGTAAAGCAGAGAGGAAGACAGTGGTGATAATCCTCTTGGACTGAAATATTTTACATTTGTTTGGTAGATGATAAATGCTGCATTCCGAGAGGATTAGCACTGTGAAACTGAGCTAAAGGAGAGTTTCTGCATGCACACTAAGCAATTCATAGCCGTGTTGGATCAACAGTAATATTCATACTTTTTCTGTGGGAAAAGCTAATACAGGAGCAGTAACCACATGAAGTTAAGCAGAAGCTACATTTTGAATAAATGATGTCATTCTACTGCAGCTACTGTGTTGTGAACACATTTAGCTGTGGTTTCTTTGTGCTGGGTTTGGGTTGTTTTTTGTTTGTTTGCTTTTTTTTTTTTTCACTAGTTTACACTAGTTTATGAGCTTCTGTTCAATTAAATCTGAACTGAGTTTGTAACATCTATTGCGCCTTCTAGGGAAAGGAAGGCGATTTTGTGCAAATTAAAATTCTAACCCAAATGAAACATTTGTAACAATCAGCATTGCAACTACCATAAAATGTTAATAAGCATATATCCTAATACATGCAAAGGGTATAAAATTGCAGGTGAAACATTTCTACTTTTAGTAGATTCCTGTCATTTCTTTAATCATTTCAATTTCATTAAAATCAGTCCTTGAAAAGATGTGCTGAATTTTCAAGAAAGGCAACTGTAAGAATGTTTTGCATTTCCTCTCCAAATCTATAAGCATTTAAAAATTTTGTTCAGAGCATGCAGATTTGTTTCTTTCCTTAGTGAAAGTAATGTAAGAAGTACAGCATGCTTAAAACAAGAAATCAATTTGATGATTACAAGCTGTTATAACTCCTTTCTTCCAAATACATCAAATTTATGGTTTAGAAAATCCTGTAGCTTAGAATTTTTTCAGTCTACATAGAATGACAAGGCAAATAACCTAGTCTAACATTGAATCCAAACAATATGAGATTTAAAGAACCACATTGAAAGAGCAAAATGAAATTGCTTTCTGTTTGCTTGATAACTTAACACACAATGTTATCCTAAGTCTTATGGAAAATGTTAATTTATGGTCATTTTATGTTTTACTTCATTTTTCCTATTCTGTTATGTACAGTCCCTAGTCATGTCCTAATGCGTGGGCAGAAGGAACACCAGGAAAAGAGAATCTTCTAACTCATCTAATGCTAGACATTTTCACTACCAGATGATATCATATGGATGATTTTAAATTCTGAGCTTTATGCTAGATCTGAGTGCTCCACTTGTGACAGACTTCTAGCAGTCTAAGATGGAAAATACTGCTTTTCATCTATTTCCCTGCTAAAGATTGAATGCATTAGTTTTCAAAAAGCCATGCTTTGAGCACAATTATGTTGACTTTGAAGCACTATTGCAAGATAATGTCCAGGGAATTGATGCCAGCGACTGAGGGATGCTTGCTTCCACTTGAGCAATTTGTAATCATCACACAAGTTATTGCCATACCTGATCTAATATTGAACATGTTGGGGGAAACCAGGATTTCCATGATTACCTTTATTTTCGTTTTAAAATGTAGTTTACTCGATTCTTTCTTCAGTGATGTAAACTAGCAGACTAAGGAAGTGTACCTAAATTGCGTGAAGGTATTGATATGTGATGTTGTGGAGGTGAAAGAATGGTAGGCTGGAGTGATAGAGAGCTTTCAGCCTGGATGTGAATTGATTGCTGGGAATATTGATATATCTTCCCTTGAACACTGAGATACCTTTACTTCATCAGTTCCTTTTTGTCCTGGGTTCAGCAGTAGCAGTCATTTTTCTCCTTCTTGGTAGCTGGTGCAGCACAGTGTTTTTGACTTTTGGCCTGGGAACAGCGCTAATAACACCAATATTTTCAGTTACTGCTTAGTAATGTTTGGTCTGACAAGGACTTTCTGAGTCTCATTCTCTGCCAGGGAGGAGGGGAAGCCAGGAGGAAGCAGAAACAGGACACTTGACCCAAACTGACCAAAGAGGTATTCCATACCACAGCACGTCATGGCCAGGATGTAAAAACTGGATGCAGGCACCTGGAAAAGTTAGTTCACGGCTCAGTTGTCAGGTGATGAGCACTTGTATTCTCTTCCCTTGTATTTCCCTGGTCATTGTTATTACTGGTGGTAGCAGTAGTGATTTGTGTTATACCTTAGTTATGGGACTGTTCTTATCTCAACCCGTGGGAGTTACATTCTTTTGATTCTTCTCCCCATCCCCATCCCCCCCGGGTGGTGGGGAAGAAAGATGGGGGAGTGAGTGAGCAAACTGTGAGTTATGGCTTAAACCATGACACTTTTACAGTGTAAAAAGTGGTCAGACTGTACATACTGCAAGCTGATTTAGAAGTCTTTTTTTTATTATTTCATTGGGATGCTAAAAAAAGAAATAGTGAAGGCAAAATTCAGAAAGCATTGTATATGAGAGTATTTTCTTCCTTCAGTGCCTTGACATGAATTGCACAGCTTAAATGGTAGCCAGTGTATTTAAAATAAATATAAAGCTAGGAAAGGAAAGTCCTAATAAGTCACACTACTGTATTTTTCTGATAAAAATATCATTTTTACTAGTTGAAGAAAGGTACCAGTGATTAATAATTAGACCTCTAATTTAATGCTAAAATATTGTAATTTTTTTAAACCATCATATATAAAAAGCCATCAAAAACTGCATTTACAGTGCTTGGCTTAGAATAGGTTATTTCATGTCTTTGTTCTGGCTTTCCAATATGAAATGCACTCATGATGAGAGAAGATAAAATTATGCCTCCTCTGCTGTTTTAGGGTATAGTATTTAAATGCTGCAGTCTGGAAAAACTGTCTGCGTTTTAGTAGTAATTGTTAGTAATTTATTGAACTATTAGAAATCTTGACACATACAAAACACAAGAGTAAAATATTTCTACACTGAAGCTGCAACATTAAAACTATCTAAATATTATCAGAGAACTGGTTTGATGGTTAACACCAAAATTTTTACTTTTCATGGAATGTAAGTTTTTAGCTCTTTAGACAAAAATATTTGTGGCAATAGAAATCCACAGTATTGGAAAGTTCATTGACCATATTTCCATGTAGATGAAATATTACGTGACTTTTTACTCAGATTAGTTCTCTTAAAAGTGCAATAACATCTTTTAACATAGGATAATACCTGATAGCCAAAGTTACAATCATCAACCTCTAAAGCTGGGGAATGGTCAGTGAAATTAGTCAAATTTTTCTTAAGCAAGTCCTCTAATAAAAACAGCTACATGTTTCATCTCTTTGCTTAAGACATTTCTAAGTAGTTCAAATAATGGATATTGTATTTTGGAGATGGGTTTTTTGGGGTTTTTTTCAAGGCTGACTACAAAATTCTCTGAGGATTACATAAAGACTGTGTCTGCGTGTAAAAATACTGAAGGGTGGTGCATAGGGTTCCTTTTGTGCAGTACACATATCAACACAAGCAGTACATAGGTGAAAGGCGCAAGATAATAAAAAAAAGTTGTAAAAATTCTTCTGTGCCAAAAAACATAAATACTAAAAAATATTTTTCCTCAGCAGAATTGTTATTTTGGGTCATTTCTGGTTTATTGCCAAAATAAGTGTTTGTTCCTGTTTATTGCCTTATTACAGTGTTGGTACAAATATGAATAGGTAGACAGGTTCTTAGGTCTTTCACTTGTCTAATCATTGTCATTATTTAGCGAGTTACACTTTTAAACCCCTTTGAAGATTATTAGATACCATTCTTTTGACACATTTAATGACAGATTGGAACTATAAAGGACATAAATTATCACACCAAATCTGTGCCTGTGTAGTGGCATGATAAAAGAAGGCACTGTTTGCCTTCAAGATTCTGTACTTAATTTTGTATTTCTTTATTCTTTCACCAAGAAGCCATTTAGAAAAAATGAAATTGGAGGCATGTAAACTCTTTTGTAACTCTGGGATTACATCTTCAGAGTTGTGGTTGCAGTAGATACCTACATATTTGTTGTAGCAAATCATTTTGCTGAAATACTCTAGCATCTTCCTTTTACCTTGAGGATCATAGAACGCAATGTCGGTTTTTTCCAGAATATGATGTAAAACTTTTGTTTCTGAGGGCTAAAAGTATGGTTACGAAATGTGGCCATTAAATTATAATACATTCTATAGCAGGAGTGAATTTAAATTGAAAATATTCTCAATAA
>JAOEHX010014889.1:0-32661 GCA_025448015.1 Bolborhynchus lineola | reverse complement strand
TATATAGGTTATACATGTGTACACACTCATGAGCTCTTGACAAGATTGGCTAGCTAGGCTTGTCCACACGAACATGGTTGCCTTTTCATTGTAATTGCTTCTCAATTCTCTCCCCCTACTTCCTTCTTTTCTTGCCAACTTCCCTCTGCACGTCTTGTTTTCTTTCTTGCGACTCCTCATATACACAAGGTAGGTTCTCCAGTCAAGGTCATCCGCTATGCTTTGGTCAGGCTCAAAGCCCTCTGCACCTACACCTCCCCAACATTTATGCTAACCTCACTACAGCTGAGGCCCAGCAACATTCCTAGATGGCAAGCACAAGTCACAAACCGTTGGCTCTATGGAGATGCATCACCTTGGCAACAGTAACAGTTCAGTTTTTTGTTCCATCTCCTCTCCTGTTTGCTCACTCGTACCTCAAAACGTTTGATTTTTAATCCAGACTGACTGTGCCAGCCAGATGCTGTTCAACCTACTTTGAAAAAACATTTTTAGTTCTTTATACTCAGCAGTCTTTTACTCCACAGGGGGTTGAGAAACCACTTTGACATGCAAGGACTCTCAACATTTTGGCTTGCAATAAACAGTGACATTCACAGAACGGCTATTCTGCATCTATCTCAAGTTTTTACATTGTTCACAAGAAGAAATCACTCCTGTATTCTTCCAAAAGCACTAAACAAAACAGAAACACTGTTTGATGAGCTACAGATATGTTACACCCTGCCAGACTGGCTACCTAGGTGCAATAGCAACAAATCTGAGGGGAATTGTGAGCTTAACAGCCCAAATGTCTACCTGTGCTTCAGTGAGAGGTGGTGAAAGAGTAAAATTACTTTCTCTAGACAGAACAGTGCACTTCTCTTGCATAAGCACAGACCAGAGATCAAAACCTTTTGGGAAACACATGGCTTACTCATGGAGATAATCTGGCCTTCAGCACCAGCCTGCACTTATTGCTGAGCCACTGTTGCAGCTCACAGCAGAAGTATTGATTTAGTGGAACTTTCCAAGTGCTTTATTGTCAAGTAGTCACTCACAAGGCAACTAGAGACAAATTAAACTCTCAAGCTGTGTCACAACATCTCTAAAGAAAAAGCCTCTCAATGGGAATGTCTACACAAGAACAAAGGAGATGACACTTGATGAACTTCGTCAGACAACCACTGTGGTCATAAATGACAGGAGCATTTTACAGGTAGGAGACTGTAAGGAGAGACAAGCAAGGAAATGCTGCTTTAAGGATGCAGATGCAAATCTGTGAAGAGAAATGCAGGAGGAGGAAAACACCTGTGTAAGGAGATGGGGAAGATCAAAGATACACAACTATCTCCATAAATCAGTGCAGTTGTATTGACTTAAAAGGAGCTTCACAGATTGACTAGCTGAAAAGATCTGCAATTAAGAACTGTCATTCCACCAAAAAAACTAGTTGTATCTGGATGTGTGATTTTTGGTTCTCCTTCAACTCCTATTAACACTGTATCAAAACCTGCCTAAGTATGTTTTACTTTTTAACAATTACACACTTCACCATTACACACTTCACCATTGCAGTCTTAAAAGGCTTCATTTTAAAGTGTCATAAACCTCATATCAGTTTGTATATATTTAATTATCACCTACCATGACTATTTCTCTCCCCTGTTCCTATAAATTAACTGTTAAAGAGCTAGCAGGTTTTGCTTTGAAGGACAGCTACATTGAGCTACCTACTGCAGCTTAAGAAACTCTACTTCCTCATGTCTCAAGGTAAGAATTACATCTTGAGAGCCAAGTATGTATTTCTCCTATCAGTAAACCATAGCAAAGGGCAGGCATACAACTTCTGCATGTGGGCTGACAGAATTTCATAGTTATTTTAAGTGACTGAGCTAGTATCTAGCATTTGCTGGTTCTCCTCTGACCTCTGTTCAGGTCTCAGTGCAGTAGCAGAAAGTTTGGGGGTATCTGGAAGGAGGAAAGCTTTTTCCAGCAGAACACACCTGCAGGGGCAGGGAGTACTTTTGTGAAGGTCAAACAAAACCTTGCAAGATCTCTGCTAAAAACCCCAAATGTCAAACTGTCCATTTTAATAAAATACTTCTTCTTTGGTTCCCTCAAAACTTCTTGCTCCAACTTACTGAGTTCTAACGAACAGAGTCCCACACTGAACCCTACAGCATTAGAGTGAACCCTTTGTAGTGGCTTCTTCCACTGAACATTCTAGTGCTGTGGTGCTTAAACAAGGAACAGGAAGATGGCAGTTTAGTCACTCAGTGCTCAGACGGTAGAAAACCAAGACTCTTGAATATATAGGGATTCAGTGAGGGAGGAGAGATCACTTTTTGTCTTCCTGCATGCTCTGAAGAAGACCAAAACAATTTGGAAGTATTAGGCATGGGGAAAAATAGAGGGAGCACAAAATACTTCTCCAAAGGGGACAGAGGAATTTGAATTATAGTAATTGTTACATATCATTATAGTATTAGAATTAAATTATTCAGTGACCCAGTGCAGCAAGTAATAAGAGAGCCCTGGATCTTTCTCCGGATCTAACTACCCTTCCCAGCATCAGGCCAACACAGTAAGTATTTGGGTATTGAGACAGAAGGGTTAATTAGGATTTATGTATTCCAGTCCCATTCACTGATCACATGGTGGTGTTTGGAGGGCTTTAAATTCCCTCCGTCACAGTTTAACCCCAGCTGGCAACTAAGCACACATATCCACTCAGTGTCACACAGCTGAGCTGAGCCTTTTGTATGAGCATTGCAATTGCAAATACATTTGGAAGTCTGATTTCACTCTGTTTCTTCTAGCATATGAGGTCAGTCATGCAAGGTATAGTGAAGGCTGACAGGCAGAAAGACAGCTTTCTCTCCCTCTCTCTGCCTCTTCCCCCTCAAAGCATTTTAATTTACTGAAGGAGTCTGTCATAACCCTTCCACAGAGCTACACACACCAGTATGACTATGTACATTCAGGACTGCATGGCAGGTGGTTAAATACAGTCTCTTTGGCTTTACATTCTTCAGTCTTGACAGACTGCTGTATCTGCTCATCACCTTCTGAAGGCCTTCTCAAAGAAAGGTTGGGTAAGATCTAAGACTTGAGCTGGAAATCCTACTGCGTTTTTTATCCCAGACTTGACACAGCTGACCCCATCTTCCCAGTTCAGGCCGCATCTGTGGACTGGAACATTTTCTCCTGAGCAGACAGCAGGCACACCAGCAGCACACATCCTAACAATCCTCTTACCTTTCCAGAAGTCCCCTTGTACTAGTACTGTATGTTTCATACTCAGAACACTAATTATGACCTTCGTGCCACTGCAGTTCTTACAGTAGTGACTTGGCACTGCAGTCCTTACCAGCACAGAGAACACTTTAAGCATCTTATTAAATTGCCCTAAAATGTCTGGGTATGATAAAGATACGCTTTTTGAGCGTCATCAGTGTACAGAATCAGAGAGAAAGCAAAGAAAACAAGTGTTCTTAGAAATGTTCAACTAAGACCCACATTTGCCAAACAGGCTTCAATTTCATTTGGAACGTGTGTCCCCAACATAAGAAGGACATGGCCTCATAAACAGACTGGAACTACCAGCAGAAGATTCATATAGAAATATAATTCAGTAAGAGCTCCTGAGAATGGAAAACATGCAGGTTATTTTTACTTTATTAAAACTCCCCCAGTTCCCAGCTTCAGGATGTGTACGCAGCCTGTACCAAAACATGGTTTTGAAAGGATTAGCAGCCATGAATAGATGGCAGGAACGAGATACAGAATGTCACTGTGCTACATAATTTCCTCTCCATCTCTTTGAAAGGCTTTAGGAATTTTTGAAGATTAGTCAGACTAAAATTTTCTTTTAATAACAGGCAGTTCCTTCAGGTGTCCATTGCAGAAAGCTATTTAGAGCCTTCTGATGTACTGCAGGTTTTATAGCTATAGATAATCATTACCTGTGGAGAGCAACGTAATCCACAGCCAGCTAACTCTAAGGTTGCTTAGTACAAAATATCAGAACAAGCAGCAAGACCCTTAATGCTGCCACGACTCATTTGCTACAATAACAGTTTATACTGTGTGATTGCCAACCCAAAAATATCCTCTTCCTCCACACAAGGAGATGTAATTTATCTGCTTTTTGATGGATCTCATTTTCGTTTCAAAGGTGATAATCTTAAATCTAATACCATATATACAAAGTATCATTCCACATTCTGCAAATACAAATCGAGACCAATTCTCATCCTGCTGTAATATTACTACTTTCCAATTTTGCTGGATCCAACACACAATTTGTGTGTGCCTCAGTATGCAATTTGTTCATCAGCTCATCTTCATTTACTAGAGACTGGAATGCTCTGATAGGAAACATTCAAGCACACATGAGTTGACTTAATTAATATTTAAAGGCAGTTTAGAGAACTGCAGATTAACTCATCTGTAACTAAAATCCTAGGCTTATGTTGTGTTCAGATCCACATGCTTCGCAATAAACTTTATGGGAAAAAACAACACATAAAAATAAGTACCAAAGAAACCAAATAAACTTAACAGCCTCCAAAATTATTTCTATATGTAGGTATTTCCATACACAACTTTTTTTCCTCTCTGAGTATGATTTGTAACCAGCCTGGAACAGGACTAAACACTTTCAAGTCATGTAACCCTTAGATTTTAATATTACTGTCTCACTAACTTTGTGCTGATGCACTCATTATAAGGATGATTACAAGATGTCTCAGATGCCAGTGTGGGCACATGTGAGTTCAACCAGAGAAGGATTTAACAAGTAAAATATATTAAACCAACGTGGGCACATGTGAGTAAAGCCAGAGAAAGATTTGATCTAACAAGTAGAATATATTAAATAATTTCCCTTATGAAAATTGTTTTATTTAATATGGTTCTAAATGCTCTAAGAGTTTGCAGGGGAATATATTTCTGAAAAGCAAACAGAAAGAAGAAAAACAAAGAAAAATACAAAAAGTGAAAGGGAAAGAAAATCATCAGCAGAGTACTGGAGATTCCTACACATGGGAAGCTCAACCGACTGTACTCTGTGCCATGACCTCCTCAAGAAGGGCAAGACACAGGAGAGAACAGGCTTCCCATTCCACCATCTACAGTTCTTCACAATGCAAAAACATGTCAACTTGTGCCCAGAGTGACCTCGAAGAAAGAGAAGTCAGCTAAGGGGAGGTTGTCAGCATAAAACCGAGGAAGGCAGTGTTACTTTCCAGGATTTTTGAATAGAACTCCTTTAATGTCTGACATACATTTTGGTCAGTGATAGTAATGCATTATCAGTATTTTATATGGGACCTCAACAGCCAGGGAGCTGTAAGGCAACATAATTACTGTTTTATTTTCATGAATGTGTGAATTCAGTTGATAACAAATGTAATATTTATTTTGCGCAGCTGAATTCCCATTCCTAGGTGGAACCATCAGGCTACCATACAGAGCATGTCACAGTTACAGTGCAGATCACCAGGGGCTGGGGAGTAGTTGTGCCAGGTAGGTTAACATAGTCAGAGTAGAGTATGAGAGCTTTGAGGACAGCTTTGTCCTGAGCGTGGGGCATGACCACCCTCTTCATCTACGACTATTGTCGTATGTCTGAATATTGTTCTGGCTTGATTCTTCTTGTCCTTAGCTCATATTTGTTCAGGGACAGGGAATAGAGCCAGAGCAAGGGTTTGGGATAAAGCCAGACAGAACTGAACTGACTTACCTTGTATTATAATAATTATCATAATAAAGATTAATACATTACTTAGTGTTCAAGAAGACAGAAAGAGTTGAGACATTCTTCAGTTCATCGTACCAAAAAAGTCATGTTTACCTTTAGCCTCTCCTTTTGGTTTTAACAAATTCAACATTACTGACACAATGCTTTCTGGATCTACATTTGTGTGCCAGTGATTTAATAGCACAACTATACAAGGTCAGGCTTTCATCTTTATGTAAGAAACTTCTAAGAGTCACGGTGAAGAACCCACTACCATAATTCACTTAGGAAGGGAAAAACATCAACTCTGATAATCTATTTTGTTTTTAAACATATTTAATTTCACCCATAAAGTAAAATATCAAGAGGCAATAGAACGCAAGTCTTTTGCTCAGTTAAAGTAGAGAGCTGACAGCTCATTACTCCTGGGCAACAAAGGGAGAGAGGACTTGGTGGACTCCATCTGAACCCCATCAGGAAAATGGAAATAATCCTTTAGGGCATGGAAGTTAAAGTTTATGAACATTGCACATACAGAAAGACTGATTTGAAGTAAGAATCTCAAATTATCCTTTTATTAAAACAAACCAACAACCTTACAGAGCAGGGTGACTTCTGACCCCACAGTATGTGTTGCCTCAAGACCTTGGTAGGTTCTTTCTTATCAAAGTTCCCTGCAATGTACTCTTTTACCCCATTACAACCTGCTTTGATCTAGATTAAAACCCTACGACTGTCTCAAGGCCTAGAGAATTTGCAGGCAAGATTCTGACTTTGAGGCATTACTTACACAACATTTACTATGATACTTAGCATTCAAAGGATCCTGAAAGGTCATACTCCTCAGTCATGATGAAAATCACATAAGCCTGTGGAAATGTGACGTGCTCTACTTAAAAATGTCTCAACTCCTCACCAGCTACAAGCTACAAACCTGTAAAATCTGCATGGGTTCAATACAGTGAACTGCTAAGGAAATAAGGAACATTTTTTAACAAGTAGATATACACAAAAAAAAAGCAATCAGAGGCTTCATGGCACCTCTCCCTTTACGCATCACAGAAGTATTGATGAAAATTATGCAGAACATCAGCTTAAAAAACAGGCAAGGAAATTCAGTGCTTGCCTGAAGCTTGGAAAACCTTAGTTTCACCTCTACATCTTGTACACATTCAAGATCTCAGCAGTCTCAAAGACCAGGCCCTTTGTCTCTGCATTTCAGCCTCTCCGCTTACAAAGAGGCATAAAAAGGACTTTTCCTGCCCATGGACACATCGGTGACAACATTATTTTAAAGATCTGAATAGTTAGATAACTTAATGAATCTTAGGTATCCTAACTGCTAGAGTGATGGGATTGTAATAGATCAGTGGGTACTTTGACCAACTGAACATTTTCAGGACACTTTCTAGGGTCTTACATTTAAAACATCAAAAGACTTTCACACTATCTAAATAAATAGGGCATAGCTTAGCTTCACAGGGCACCTGCAACCAGCATCATTCCAACAGACACTAAGCAGGCATAAGGAGCATGAAAATACAGGGTCCAGATCATTCGTCCTTTAGCTTCCCATTTTGCAAGATCTTAATGGGTACACACTTCGGTAGCCTGATGGAATTTGTGCTGAAGTCTCTGTGATTAACACACTTGTGATTACACAACCTTTCTAGAAATAGTTATAGACATCCTTACAGGAGAAAATATACTTACACTTACTCCAAGTGATCCTTCTAGATCATTTAAAATACATGTTTACCTCCTAATTTATTTTAAATGCTCCCAAGTGTGTTTGTTGTAATTCTGTTCTTCACACAGGGCATTTATTGAGGACAAGGGGTAATGGGTTAAAACTTTAACAGGGGACGTTTAGATTGGATATCGGGAGGGGGTTCTGTACTATGGGGGTGGTGGGGTGCTGGAATCGATTGTGCAGGGAGGTTATGGATTCTCCATCCCTGACAGTGTTCAGGGCCAGTTTGGACAGGGCCTTGGGTGACGTGGTTTGATGTGGAGTGTCCCTGCCTGTGGCAGTGGGGTGGAACTGGATGATCTTAAGGTCCTTTCCAACCCTGACTATTCTATGATTCTATGATTTGTGAATAAAATAGAAAAAGAAACCAAACAATCTAGAGATGTTTTGACAAAGTGTAAGTGAAATAAAAGTGTTTTGTTAAATAGCATGTTAGACGGACACAGAGTGAGATCATGACAGGGACAGAGATAAAGGTATCTGGTACCCCCCCACATAAGGTGATTTACTATGGAATTAGGCAGACCCTTCTGGTAGATTCCTGGAAATGCCAAATCCTTAAGCTGGCTGCCCCACAATAAAGCAGAAAAATTCTGAGAACTCAGAATCCTCTTTTTAATATTGCTTCTCTGATAGTTTCCAAAGCCCTGCAGCTAGTGCCACCCTCAGCAAAGCTACTTCTATGATATGCTGGTGATTGCAAACCTTAAAAAGCAGCTCATGCAATTGTGCTTCTGTCACCAGCTGGTTTAATTTGGAGAGTCTCAAACACCAGTATAAATAAATATTCACAAGGTGAAAGCAGGCATGCTCACCCATTCTGTTATTTACAATGCACTGTACACTGCTGAATTTCTTAGAAGTCAAACTCAGTAGCTAATAACAATACTAAGTAGTAAAGGTTGATGCTTTCCCTTTTAGTCTTAAAGGCATCATTTAAGATAGAAGTAGTACTTTTCTCCAGAGGTAGGAAAACTGAAGGTGAAGGAAGCAAAATGGGCTGTAAAACACATCATAAGTGCTGTGTGGCTGCCCTTGTTATACAACTTTGCTCTGTTTTCCTCATTTCTAACTCACTCAATCCATCCATCCATCCATCCATCCATCCATCCATCCATCCATCCATCCATCCATCCATCCATCCATCACTCCATCCATTCCATGATGAGGACATCTGAGAAGCACAGAGATGAACGTGGCTCCTGAAGGGTTCTGAGAGCTCAGTGTTGACTAGCAACCACTGCACATTGGCTTTACTACAGGGCAGTCCCGCATGCTACTTCCTGCCTCCTCCCCTGTACACCCATTTCACCTGGTGCTGTGAAGCCTTCATTTCCCTTATTGTTTATTTCTAGTCTAGAAGAAAGCAATTCATAACTGAACACCTCTGTGTATTTTTTAATGCTGAAGATGTACGCTATAAACAAGAGGAAATTATTCTTGGCAATAACTCCATAAATACATGCTATACATTATTGTGGTGGGACTTGTAATTGACTAATTACTAGAACTAACAGTGGCCTTCCAGTATCTGAAGGGGGCCTATAATGATGCTGGAGAGGGACTCTTCATCGGGGACTGGATGATAGGATAAGGGGTGATGGGTTCAAACTTAAACAGGGGAAGTTCAGACTAGATATAAGGAAGAAGTTCTTAATTGTGAGGGTGGTGAGGAGTTGGCACAGGTTGCCCAGGGAAGTGGTTAATTGTCCATTTTTGGCAGTGTTCAAGGCCAGGCTGGACAGAGCTTTGAACAACATGGTTTAGTGCAAGGCATCCCTTGGCATGGCAGGGGGTTGGAACTGGATGATTTGAGGTTCTTTCCAACCCAAACCAGTCTGTGATTCTATGATTCTATGGATTGAACTATTAAATTTCAAGAGTCAATATCACTGTAATGTCACCTGGAGACAGATGCAAGCTCTGTCAATACTCATTGTAAGGTGCAGAAAATTAGAAAATGAGTATATTTGATTAGTTATCACTACTGATTGTTATTGACTGCTATTTGATTATTAACCACTATGTCAGGGGCTAATCATTCCATTTTCTACAAAAAAGCCATTTTGATTGACTTGACATGATTCCTCACCCATGTTCAACAAGAGAGCAGAAAATGAACACAAAAGCCATGAATATCTACATTCCATCAAAACTGGAATGTTAATCGAAACATTTGCTCTGTGTGGTGTGTCTTTAGAGAGTCAGCTCTTTCAGAGAACTCTAGCTGAGCAGAAAGATACCTTACTGCCTAGCAGAAAGCAAACTGAGTTGGACAGTGAGCTCTGCTTTGTGGCACATTTCACCTACGCTGCAGAAATTGCAGAATATCAGCACTTTAAAATGATGAACATGTGCCGCACCTGGATCCTGAACAAACCACAACGTGGGACTCTCCCCGGATGACTTCTTTTTGATGAAATCATTGAGCCAAGGCAGAAAGCTTGAATTACAAAAAGCAGCAGCCTGAATAGGCCTGCTTACTCCTGCTTCAATTACCTTTTCTCAGGGAAGACTGCCTACTTTATCAATAGCTCTGTCAACACTTTCAAACCCCCTCAGAGGAATTCAGAACATTGAATGTAAATAAGCCACCTGCTTCCAAAGATCAAAACAAGGCTGATTTATTTATTTATTTAAACTGATAAAGATGGGGCCCTGCATGCAAATAATGAAACATTCTCGGCCTATTTCCTTAATCTCTGTGTTTGAGGTGCGCTGATAATCCTTGAACTGAAAACTTCCACTGGACAAATGTGTGACAGCAAAAGAACTTAAAGATGCATGTGCTTGCCCATGAAACATCAGACAAATGCAACCCAGAATTTGATGGCTTGTGCATGTATCACCTAAACAGTTCACTGTAGTACAAGGGAACTCCAGGAAGGAAGTAACAGGGTCTTATCACAGAAGATGGTGAAATCAAAGACCCTCTTTTTCAGGCAATGCTGTTAACGTTACAAGGAAGGCACTGACCCTCATAATCCCAAAAGGAGGACAGATCCATGTCTGTTGTTGGCATGTGCACAATCTATCTCTATGCTCAGAGCTGGCTGAAGGCTGGGACATGAGGTCCAGCGCAGCAAACATAGCAAGCTCTTCCAGAGGCTAAAGTTATCTGGGTGACAAAAATGCTCAAGTATGGTTTTGGTTTGGGGAAAAATATACCAAGCTTATCTTTCCTTCCCTCTCAACATTTTATACTGCAGTAAGAGTAAATGCAGATTCTTAACAGAAGACAGAAGTGGAGTATGTGTAGTGTGACAGACCCATTAGCATAAGTATCCTTGTCATTTTAACCTTGAGCTGTCAGAGCCTGTCAAGCCTTATTTTCCTTTCTGCCTCCTTTTTATGTTTTCTCCATGTACCGTCAGCTCCAGCCTCCCTGAGCAGGCAAGAGGAGTAGATTTTAGTCCACCTTTCATAAGCCAAAACTCACTTCTGAATCCTCTGGAATTCTGCCCAATATCTCCACATCTATTCTTGACTGTCACTTATCTACACAACTATGTATTTATTTTCAGTTTTCATTATCTTAGGATGTACAGCATAAAGCAAATATGTGTATTTAATTCTTGAGCATTTTCTACCTGACTTTCTTCATCAGCAGTACATTCTACAGTGTGGATATGAAGAATTTCATACATTTGTAACGGCTCAAAGGTATTCTCACAGCTGCCAGTGGGAGCTTTGCCACTAGCTTCAACAGGGACAAATTCATGTTTCATGTTTGTAATGCAGGTGTCCATAAGAAATAACTCACTATCTTTTTAACAGCCTCCCTCTTACCTTTAGTACAAATGAAATTACTTACATTGACTATATTCCAGTACACACTTTTAATAATCTTTTAGGTGTCATTTTCTCACTGTTTGTTAAGGTTTTCCTAAGAATACAATTCTCAGAGCACCCCTTTCAAAAGCACGCTTTTTAACTAGCATGTTTTTGGTTTCAAGGCAAATATGCTGTTATTTATTCAGTCTTTCCACTGACATTGCTCAGAATAAGATTTGAGATTTGATGGCAACACATATTCCTGTGTCAAACATATTCCTTTCTCTTATGCAGCACAACCAAAATTAGACAATAATGACAGGCAAACAAGGCTTGCAGGTGTTGGAAACACACAGACAACAATCCTACCACACTTTCATCAGTGAGTATGATTTAAAATGGAGATCTTGGTATTTCTAGCATCCCACATGCTTTGGGTCATATTCAAGCAATGTAGAAGCAGAAATGGTGTGAAAGATAACTACAGTGTAACAGAAACTATTTTATGACAGAAAACAGTTTCAGATAAGCTACCCTATGTAAAAGCTATGGATCAATTTAGGTGAACAGACAAGTCAGTACAGAAGAGGCTCTTGAAAGAAAACTAAGCAGATGGTTCACTGGCACATAATATATCTTCATCTTCTCATCTCATGCTGTTGGGGGATGAGGAGAGGGAGATTTAGACAAGAAAAAAGTGTTTTGAAGGAAACCAAGGGCACGCATGGGTATTTCAGTTAAAAACTACACGCAACCAAGTCCAGGGTTTCCACCTGATTCCAACATTTCACAATGGACGTACCTACCTCTAATATTGTTAACTACATGGCCTGCAGCATGCCAAGACTGGAAGAGAATGAGACTGGGAATTAACCTGCTTTTCTGATGTTGCTTCCTATCCATTGAAGTAGTGATGTAAAGATTGTGGCAAAGGCATGGAAAGGCAACTTGGGCACATACCGTGCAAGGAACCTGAGCCGTTTGTTTAACATCGCAAAACCAGCCTGAGTTGCTGTTACATCCAAGCATCACAAAACAATGACGAAGATTTAAAATGATGCCCTCATACAGTTCCTGTTTACATTCACATTACTTTCAGGGGAAAATAATAGATTGACTATTGGTGTTATGAAGGTGAAGGTAGCAAGAGAAGAGTGGTATGTGTGTCACAGATATGCAACCTAGCCAAGTTTAAAGCTGAAAATTTTCAACGCCACATTGACATGCCTTGGTAAACTCTCTGGCTGATGATAGCGGCTTCTTTTTGTCACATTTCCCTTGGAGTAGTATTGATTTCTTTCTTTTTTCTTTCAACAAATACACTTATGATACACTTCAAGAAAGAGAGAAAAAATTCTAACATTCTGCCACAAATGTGTAATGTTGCTGGCGACAAGCATCGAGTCCCAAGTATCATTTTGAGTTGGAAACCATTCTAGGAGAGGTTGCTAACTATTTTTGGAAGTAGTGCCACAGAAAAAGCAGCTTTGGATCCAAACCTTTTCTAGCAGGGCAAGCCCAAGTATTTAGTGGCATCCAAACATTATTTTTTTTTAGGAACCAACAGATTCATGCTTAACAATAATTTATCCATTTCCAAATCCTGATATATTTCTTTCCACTGACAGATGATATTCCCAAGAGGACTTACAGTAATGGGGGCTTGGTATTAAAAATTTTTTAAAGGCTTACTTGAAGTAGATGAAAAACAGCAGCAGCCTGAGTCTTTAAATCAGGCCTCCAGCCTGCTTTACAAAACCTCTTGAAATGCCTGAACAAAAAGACAGTAACTTTCCCTTTAGATATCAATATTCAAAATTTAAACCTTAACACTCCCATTCAGGCAATGCCCTGGGAGCATTTTGATATATTTCCTGAAGAACAGGTTTTGTAATGTCTCAAGGCATTCACATTTCTCCCAAGGTGCTTGAATGCCATCCTCCAAAAGCATTAAGCTGCTCTGCTCCTAAAGGTGAGGCAGAATTTATCAGTGAAGTGAGAATGATCAATGGATATCTGTGATGCATGTGTGTGCACACTTGTCCAGAGTAAGCAGCTTTCCTGATCTCCTGACCTGCAGGTTAATGTTTTTGTGTAGCAAAGAACCACAAAATGCCCCATGCAAGCTCAGAGTATGCAAGATCAGGGATGAGCTTGGTAGAGGCATCAGTGCTCTATTACTAATGGAAATGGGAGGACTAAGTTGGGTTCTGCAGCCTCATCATCCTGATCTGGACTGGGATTTTCATTTACTGAATCCTAAGGTCTGTGACCTAAGTCTGCTATGACAGCTGCTTTTTTGGCTGTGGATATGAAAGCTTAGCTGTTCCTTGAGTAGTTACTGCTCCTGGGTGAAGAACTATGTAAGCTCACCTCGTTTCCCTACTACTGGTGCTCCAATAGTGGTGCTCACTACTGGTGGCTAATGGTAGTCACACAGAGCTAGGAAAGCTGCTAATGTCATCACTTATAGCTCAGGAACTATAGCACTCACTGAAAACATACCTCTCAAGGTAGGATTCAAAACGCCTTTTGGGCCAGTGGTCTCAATCCATGGGAGTGCCAGAAATCATCAAGCTATCTAATATACAGCTCAAAACCAATTAAACCATTCTTCCTTTTCAGAAACAACTGAAGATTCATCAAAACACAATTCTGAATTCATCTACATTAGCACTTTGCCACAAAGTAAGAGTTATTTTCTCTTTTCCTCCTCTCTCTAGTCTGCTAGGTATCTATACAGTATGGAAGAGCTTCAGCAGGAGGGCCTGGTGCACGGTGGTCTATCAGCATGTGATGACTGCATTCTTACTGGAAAGCCAAATTCAGATTTTTTTCTCTGAACACAGCAAGATGGTTTCTCTAACTACAGGATTAATGGGTGCTGGCTTGATGTTATGTTTTGAGTAAGATGTAGATTCGTAACTCAAGGAGAAACATCCTGGCTGCCAATACTGAGGAAAAGGAGGCATCCAACTCCAGGTTGCAAGTCCCATTTCTACCTTATCAATCACTAAAAACTGGTTACTCCAGGCAAGTCCCTCATATAAAGCATACAGATGCCTAGCTTGTGGTTGGAGGATACCTGCAGTAGAGAGATGGGTGCAGCTTTGGTATGTGTATCCAAAGGTTTCAACTGTTGAAGGAAACTGGAGCTGTGAATAACTATTCAGGGAGAATAAAGCTTAATCATCAGAGTGCCAGTTCTAGGAAATTCCCTCTATGTAAGTAACAGTGAAACTCCAGGACTTTATCTCCTCACTACAGAAGGGTAGAGACAGTTTCTACTGTGAAAGAAAGCACTGAGTTTCACATCATTATCTATGTGACCATGAGGTGAAGTCAACTGAGAATGTGAAGGATGCAGAACAGTAACCAAAACAAGAGAAAAACCTCCAGTTTGACCTAAGGAGTGGCTAAGACAGCAGATATTTTTGAAGAAAATATGTCTAGCTTGAATATGCACATGGAAACAGCTTTTTAATTCACTGCACCAAGTGGAGATAGAGTCTTGCTGAAGGGCCAGATGGTTGGGTTCCTAATTGGTATATGCAGTTTGTTATGCCTGCAGATTACATCTCTCTCATCTTCATGTAATGAATTGCTTTTCCACACGTTTCACATTAAGTTCCTGGGAACAGAGAATTCTTCACTGGGTAGCAGTGAGAGTACAATTGCTGTAGGTGCAGTGGGTTTCTCATTTTATTTTCACTATCTTCATTCCAAAAATTCTACAGCAGACAGATTGTCTGGCCTGCAAAAATAGCTACATAGAGGCATTTTCCTCACTGTGGGTACTCCAGGGAGTCAGGGAGAAGCCATCTCTCAGGATGTAGGACAGAAGTGATACTGTGTCCTTAACTTACTCCAGCTCCATCTCTGGGTAGAGTCAAAAACATCTCTTGCAGACAGTTTATAACAAGTAAGAACAGGGAACTTTAATCTAAACATCCACCGAAATACCAGCCTGGTTCTGAAGGTGGGAACCTGGGAAAGCTGGTTTCTGTATCTCCTGAATAGTTCTAGTAGATTATTCAAATGTTTTCTAATTCAGTGCTTTTACTCTTTTTTGGGCTTAGAATTTGTGAATAAGTGAAGAAAACAGTAAGAACAATTCTGCAGCCAGGCTGTATCAGAACTGATGGGTGGGATCACCCCTAAACTCATGAGAAACACCTGTACCTGCTGATCATCCATGTTGTAAACCTCACACTAGTGGCACTTCCTTGCATGTAGTTCCTAGCCTGTCTGATCTGTCAGGGTGCTTACAGCTTAACTGTAGCACTGGTGCTAAAAAAACTTGCCTGACAGCAGAAAACCTAACATTCCTTCATTCTCTCTTCCCTTTTTTGCCTGCTTTTCAAGCAAGCTTTAAGAAAAGACGTACCAAGCACTGTAAGGTGACTGGTTCTTATTGAAGAAGGGAACTTGGAATAGCATTTGCATTTTGCCCAAGAGAAAATAAGTCCAGGTAGATACAGTGCCTTCAATGCCAACTGCAAACATAGGGTAGTAAAATATATTTCACTATTAATGGCCAGTACCAGAACAGGCACAGAGACTCAGACAAGTAACAGAAACTGCCAACCCAAGCTCAATGCCCACGAACAGCAGCAGAAGCCTTATGTCAAGCTCAGTATATATTAAAATGGGAGATTTTTTTGGTTGTTTCTCAAATAGCTTACACTTTTGCTCTCCTGGTGTGCCAATGGGACTCGCTCTTTGTGTTTACTCTGACAAGTTCTTCTGGGTGAAACATCTGCTTTCACATCCCCTTCTTTTCCCACCCCAGAAGCAATCTGTTGCTGAAGGTAGCTCTGCAGGTATTAATAATCCTTAGACACATTGAGGTGTGTTGTAAACAAACAGCATAATGAGGACATTCTTAATAAATGACAGTACTGGCACCTTAGGACAGGTAATCATACTGATTTCTAATACCAGCATACAAAAAGGGTATCCCTGGTGCTGAGAGGCTTTTATTAACATCTTCCCAGACTTTGAGTCAGATTAAACCTCCACTGTTTTCTTGTTTGATTTCAATAACAACCACAATTTTGTTCTGACTGGAGTAACAGAATGAAGAAATGAGAGCAAAAGTACAAGAAGTTGTAGGTTAAGCAGAAGAAAATAATTTGCTTTGCTTTGCTATCTGCTCTTCCTTCAATACTAATAGGCTGAATAAAAAAGGGAGAGTAAGAAAACAAAACCCAAATTCAGCACATACGCTGAGAAACAAAATGTGCATTTACTGTTCCTGCTTAGATCTTAAGGCTCCCATTGTTCAACAGAAAGAGAATTTTTAGTTTAAACCATTCTCATATATGCTCCAAATACTTCAAAAGCAAACATCTATTATTTGATCTTGGATGTCCTTTTCAAACAGCTGAATGGCTTTTAGTTATCTTACAGCCCTCTTCCATGGCAAGCTGTTTTGTTCTATTCAGTTCATCTGGACAGTATACAGGCAACCCTCTCTGGTAGCTCCTTTACCAGTAAGCCATCCAAATCCCAAATCGCTTCCTCCTCTGTACTCACAAGGCCACAGCATTGTGCATGCAGATGGTGGCAGAGGATGGATGAGCCAAGACACAATAGCACTCCAGATTTTCTGCAACCCACATCCTCCTTAGCACACAACAACAATGGCAGTCTTTGCAGTATGTTCTCTATTGCAATAAGAAGAAAAAATTTCTGATCTAATATTAGGAACTTCCTTTTGCATACAGGTGCACAAAATCTAGCAGACAGACTAGCTATTCCTGAAACTTGGAATAGATGCTCTGCTGTCATCTGAAAAGAAAATGCTGGCACAGAAAATGAGATCTGGATTGATGAAATATCACTGAGATCTGAATCTTGCTATGAACACAGGCTGATGGTTCCTGAGAGTACTGTTCAGCTCCTGACATACCTTCAAGCTTGACTTTGAACCGCCAAATCAATTTAATCTCAACATTTATCTTGGCCATGCCCTACACACATCATCATTTTGTCTTTTACACTGCTACTTTCTCAAGGTATCATTTGATTGTCAGAACCTCTCTCACAGGAGCAGTATACCTACAACAGGGGTATTTGACTGCAACTGTGTCAGACTTTTCATGCAAACCCATTATATTATACAGATGCAGTAATATATAGGAGATTGCATAATTTAGCTAGTCCATATTTTTCACACAACCATTTTGAGATGTAAAAAGAAAAATATTCTTAATTAAAGACTTTGGAAATGTTTCACAAATTTTCATGAAGACACTATGGAGGCCTAGAGTGACAGGCCAGCAAATAAAGGGGGACAAATGAACAGTCACATGAGAAAGAATTTTCAGTATCTTAAATTCCCCCTTACCCCTCATACTGCAGAAACATTTTGTAGACTTTAACTTAACCGGCACAGTTTGTTTCTTCTCCATTGCCCCTTTGTTCTAGTGTTTTTTAGACCCTTAGAGCTATAAAAGGACATAGACCTTTGGCTGTATTTCTATTGCAGATTTAATGGGTGGCCTTAAGAGGATATTTAGGCATGCTAATCCCCTCAACCACTACCTATCTGTTATTACTATGTTTATCAGATGAACCTGTATCAGGATCCAAGACTGAGATACAAGCTCAGAGTACCTACTGTCACACTAAGTTACAACATCAAAAACCCTAAATGTGTTGTGCTCAACACCTCTAAGACTCATTCTTGACTCAAACCATACTCAAGCCTTACCTACCTTGTGCTGATTACGTACTGATGACCCACCTTTATACACAAGTATATAAAAAATTGTATGTGCGCATCTATGCATGTGTGGACGTTTATATATGTAAATGTGCATACATGTGGACAAATAATTCAGATAATAGGTCGGATATGTGAAGACAATGTACTTAGTAACATTTAGTCCTGTCTTTGGCTGAGCTCATACTTCTCATATGGAGAACATGCCTCTTTGGAAAAGGCTGCCTTGGAAATGAAACAGTCAGAGCATCTTCCATCCTTAGAAAAAAGGTGGACAGAAAATCCTACTTCTGGCTTACATGTTTTAAGCTTTAAAAATGTTACCCACTATAGTTCCTTATTTCCACAAACATGAAAGCTTTAGACAACATCATTTTTATTCTCTTATAAAATGGACACATTTTACCATGAAGATTAAGTCAGAATTTTAGCTGTGCTTTCACCTTTCATTGCTGTTTGTTGCAATGTTTATCTGTATAACAAATTGCACAGTTAAAGCTGATGTACTCAATGGATTTGTTGTCTCAGTTTTCACTCACAAATTCTCTCCCAGGTTGCTCTGCTTAGAGGTAAGATTCAGGGAAGAGACTGCCAGAAGTGGAAAAGTATCGAGTCAGTGATGGCTTGAGAAATCTTGACCTATGCAAGTCCATTGCACTTGATGAGATGTATCTAGGGGTGCTAACAAAGCTGACCCAATGTCAGTGCAACACTCTCTCATCCTGGAAGGACCATTTAATCAGGGAAGGCCCACAATGGCTGAATTAAAAAAGATGTGGCACTCATCCTCAAAAAAGGCAAGAGAAGGATGACTCGGGGAGCTACAGGCTACTTTTGCTTCAGTGCCCCAAAAATCATAGAGCAAGTCCTCCCAATGCACATTTCTACACAGACAAAGAAACAAAAAGGTAACTGGAAAAAAATAACCAGAATGTATTTATCAAGGATGAATGAGGCAAAAGCAACCCAATTGCCTTCCATGATAAAATGACTAGATTAGTGCATAAGTGAGCAGTACCTTTCCACACAGTCTCTCACAGCATCCTAAGACTTAGTGCCTTAAGATGTAGTTTTAGTACACTATGACTGGGCTACCAGACAGGTAAATACTGGTTCAAAATTATATTGGTAAAATATTTGTACTCCATTTGGCTGCTGGTTAAAAGCAGAGTACTGCAGGAGCCTAAAGTAGTTTAATATTACCTGGAGGAGCTGCAGGGCCCTCTCATCAAGCTTGTAGAGTATTCCAAACTGAGATGTATATTCAGAGGCAAGGCAGAAATTCAGAGAGGGCAAGAGAGGCTGGAGAAATGGGCCAACAGGAACTGCAGGGGAGTCAACGAGGATAAATGACATTTCTGACAACTTCAAGTGGACTGACCCTGCAGCTGCACAGGGTGGGGAGTGGATGGCTATGGAGCAACTCTGCTGCTGATCGGTGATGAGAGATAAGTTATAAATTGAAACAAGAGAGGTTCAGTTTGATGAAACTTTTTCCCTGTGAGGACAGTCAAGCAGTGGAACAGGCTACCTGGAGAGCTTATGCAGTCTCCAACTTTAGAGGTTCTGAAGAGTTAAGTGGATAAAGCCCTGAGCAACCTGGTCTCAGGTTAGTGTAGGCCCTGTTTTGAGCTGGAGATTGAATTAGAGGCCTCCTCTGGTGACTTTCAACATAATGATAGTGTGATTGTGTGCTTGTTGCATGCACATGGCTGTGTAACTACCTCCACCCTTACACAAGCACACATTCAGTCTTTCTGCTTAAAAAACACAAAACCACTGAGACATTGTGCACTCTCTTCAGACATCTATTGTCAAATATAATCCACTGACCTATATAGTGCCAGAATAAAGGCTGTCACTAGTGAGCTGCCATCCCCCTTTTGCAAGATTCCGCCTTTGTGCAGTAAGAGGGTTATAAATTTTACACGTAAATTCAGTTGTCATTTTCCTAAGGAAATATCAAAGAGTACTAAAGTCTTTAGAACTGACAAAGAATTCATGTTCAAATCAAAACAAGTTTAATGGAATTTGCTATTCTTAATAGTGAGGGGAGAAGGAGTTTTTCCTGAATGCTCTATTTTCCTCCACAAAGATTGTGTCAGTCATCTGCTTCATAAATAGAGTGAGTAGGAAAAAAGAAGGCATTTTGCCAGGCAAAGATGACCCATGAATACAGAACTATGATTAGTTTCATTTTAAGAAATTAACAGTAATGAGGTGGGAAAGATATTTTTATTAAACATTAATTGCACATTTATGTAGCTGTAACTCTTCCTACAGCCCTACACAACTCAAGGAGCCTACTCAGTTGCTCCCCCTCCCATTTCACTTGTGTGTACCACTGCCACTAATCTTGGTGGCATTTCAAGAGAATGTCCCCTGTCAGTGCAGCATTGTACTTCAGCTAATTTTTAAGTACGTGAGTGTAGGAGGGTTTGGCCTCAGAAATTCACGTTTATCTGAGCTATCCAAACCTCTAAGTGTGGGAGACTGGGCCAAAAAAATCCCTAAAGACTGCTGTTCTCATGGAATTGCTACAGTGAGCTGCAAAACAAACAAACAAAGAAGGACATACGAAAACCCAAAGTGCTTTCACAAATTGCAGGTCAGGAACAGTACGGCTTCAGGCTCCATTTTTCTGAATCGCCTTCTTGGAAAGAGTGGGAATGTAATTGACTTCTAGTCCATCTCTCACTGATAGGTAAAGCCACTGAGAAAGTAATGCCAAGAAAGCTACAGCAAAACATCATGCCTGCCAAAATCCTGAAGCCTTTGCAATCAGGCTTTGAGCCAGGTCATAGCATTTAGAAAGCAACAGCAGCACTAAAATATTGTCTCCCTGTGGCAATGGATTGGCTCTTTCTCAATGTTGAAATTACTCCAACTCACCGTTGTCTCTAGCAGCCAGTACCCCAGGGCTGCTGTCCCATTTAAGTGACATGCATAAAGGCAGCTTTTATAGCTGTACAATGAATTACTATTTTGAGGACCCAAAGAGTAGTAATGGTAAATTGTTACTCTACTAAGGACTAGTGGGAAAAAAATAAACAAGATTACAGCTGCACCCTATTAGTAGATATATCAGTTTATTTTGGATGATGAGAAATCCTGTTCTACACTGGTTTAGGCTGGAATTGAAATGAGTGACCTGTAAATGTGCCAGGACGCTACCCAAACCAGATCAATTATGAGACCACCTGGCTGTCCTGGAAGGCCAGCAGGCACAGAGCCCTGCCAACAGGCTCCGGAGATACATGTGGATAACCTCATCCTCCTGGGGCCCAGGACACCAGATGCAGTGCCTGACTTCGGCAGTTAATGGCTGATGCTGAGACAAGACCTAGCACTAGCACTTCCTACCACAGGAATGTTAGTTAAATGCCAGTTAATGCATTTGTAAAGTCGACTCTGGAAATTCTTTAAATGTCCCTTCCAATACAAATTTCTGAGTTTTGTTTCTGTTCTACTGTTACCAAAGCTCTTTACTGTGAGGGTGGTGAGGCACTGTCACAGGCTGTAAAAGCTCCATCCCTGCCCGTGCTCAAGACCAGGTTGGACATGGCTTGGATCAACCTGGTCTAGTGGGAGGTGTCCCTGCCTGTGGCAGGGGGGTTGGAACTGGCTGAGCTTTAAGGTCCCCTTCCTACCCAAACCACTCTATAATTCTATGGCACCATGGTATTAAGAAGTGATAATTTTATTACTGCAACAGAATTACCAAGGCTGACATGGTTTCAGTCTTAGGAAGGAAAAAAACCCAAAAGCTGGAATATGGAGGACAGATGCTGAAATATTTTAGGGACGTCTGCTCTGATCTAGATCTCTTAGGTGGCTAGAAGCATATTCCCTAATGTATTTGTTCTGTGGTTCTTCATTTCTTTTCCAGGTAAAGTCTTGGGGTTTTTTTTTTTTTTTTTTTTTTTTTCTCTTCTCTCCTTTTTTTTTTTTTAACACTTAATTTCTACATTTTCTGGCAACCCGAGAGAATATTCCACACTGAATCATCTCAAAATCATCACAAGTATTTTGCGTGCACCAAACCAGATGTCTGGGTAAGGATAGGTCTGTGATAACAGCATTTGCTTGATATGCATTTGCCAGTGTTAAGACTAGAAAAGAATCAGTTCATGTCCTGAGTTTGGGTCTAATCCTGGAAACATCTAGATATACCAAGCTCTCTCCTGTCCCCAATTTATTCTGCTGCTGTAAGCACAGTCTAAGCTTCATTTATTATTACTTGGGATTAAAATGCTTTTATTGTAAACTGAAGAGAACATGATTTATTAGTGTGGATATGAAAGACATCTAGCAAAACAAAAATCCTAAACAGTTCATACTTTTGGATACTTCCTTGGTAAAGAGTATTTCTAGTATAAGACACAGCGTGAAATGATAGAACAGGAAAAGTAACAGCAGTGTTTTTAAAGCCTAACCAAAAGAGCCAAGTTGACTTTGAATACATGTTTTCATTCACAGGTTGACTCAAAGGCCATGTAGTTGATGAAAATAATTTCGAGGATCCATGGTGTAGGCCCTGATAAATTTCTAACCTTTCAGTCTGCTGTGTGATCTGGTTAATTCTAGATGAAATTGGTGGGTACATGAAAGGTTATTGTCAAGTACTAACACAAAATTTAACAGCACAAATTTGTCCTGAATGTTGCTCTTCCTACATATATCACTTCCTTTTTTTGCTGGTAATATTTTCACATTACCATGTCCTGGTTTTGCTTCATATAGAGTTAAATTTCTTCTTAGAAGCTGCTACAGTGCTGTTGTGCAGCTTTAGCATGAAAATAATTGTGATGACACACTGATGATTTAGTTGCTGCTAAGTACTGCTTACTCTAAGACTTTTCAGTGTCATGCTCTGCAGTGAGGAGGGGCAGCACAAGAAGTCAAGAAGGAACAGAAACAGGACCCCTGACCTGAACTAGCCAAAGGGGTATTCCATACCACAGCACGTCATGCCAAGTACAGGAACTGGAGGGAGCTGGCCAGAAGCCATGGATTGGGAATTGACTGGGCAGCAGTCAGTGGGCTGTGAGCAATTGCATTGTGCCTAATTTGTGTTGCATGGGTTTTATTCCTCTCTGTTTCCCTTATTATTACTGTTGTTATTACTATCATCATCATCATTGTTGTTGCTGCTGCTGTTGTTGTTATTATGACATTTAACTTTATTTAAACTATTAAACAGTTTTTATCTTGACCTATGGGTTTTACCTTTTCTAGATTCTTCTCTCAATCCCACCAGGGGTAGCAGGGGAGGGGGAATGAGCAAGCACTTGCACAGTACTTAGTTGCCAGCTGGGGTTAAACCACAACATAATAAATGAAGACAATTAATGAGAT
Organism: Bolborhynchus lineola; assembly: GCA_025448015.1. Taxonomy (NCBI): domain Eukaryota; kingdom Metazoa; phylum Chordata; class Aves; order Psittaciformes; family Psittacidae; genus Bolborhynchus; species Bolborhynchus lineola. The sequence goes on along the minus strand of JAOEHX010014889.1, from coordinate 9,321 downwards.
TACATGGCTCCTGGTCTCCCAATCCTGATCCCACTGTCCAAAACCTTTGTATTGTTGAAGAACCAGTGCTCTCCCCATGTTATTACTCTATACTGGTACTGCAAGAACAGCTATAAACTATCTAGCCCATTACTGAATAGTGCTTCTGTTTGGCAGTGTGAGAAAGGTTCACAGAGAAAGTCACCAGCTGATGCTAAGCAGTGTTCCTAATTTTGATGGGGAAGGTGCACTAAAGCGACATTTGAGAGTCTTAGTAATAGACTGTGAGGTCCATAGTGGGTTGTTGGGCATTTTTTTGATCCAGGCAGCTCTTAGCAGAGACAGTCTTGGTTTAACTGCTTGCTTTGCCCATGCATTGGACTAAGGCAGCCACAAGCACAGAGGTATGAATACTGTTAGTGGATTGCCACTAGCATATTGCTGATTTGGTGGATCTATATTATCGTAGTCAAATTTAATATTTTCCAGGAAAGTCAGCAGCTGATGGAAGCACTGAATGTAATACACCACAGTGTGTATTGCTCTCATTCCTTCCCTGTTATTCCTCAAAAAAGTCCACCTCTTTAAAATCCAAATTGTGGTACACATTGATGAAAACTACGCTCTGTAATGATCGGGGACTAGGACTAGAAAGTCAAGACAGCTGAGTTTCCTTCCATAACCTGTCCATAGTTTGACTGTGACAATTCACTCACTTTCTTGTGGACCAGACTTCTCCATTAAAATGTCTTAGGCCAAAATCTAGCAAGAAGGCACGAAGTAAATTAAGGGGCCTTGCAAACAACAGATAGTGACCCAAATCCCACTTAAATGTTCTTTCAAGTTCACATCAAAGTCCATCTGTCCCCTAGAAGGCTGGAAAGATGTATGCAAGAACCTCAAACCCCCAGAAGTGAACCACTAAGACAAGATGTCCACGTAATCTTTAATCTGGTTTCAGCCTAATTACTTTCAGCACCTTTTCATGAGATGGTTGCTCCGAACTGTCCTTCCTATGAGCTCAATTACTCTATGTGTCCTCTATATTTACAAGTCAGTTCCCAAAAGAAAGCACTCAACAGGAACAACTAAAGTAACTTTAGGAAGGTCAACAGAGTCAGGTTCTTCCCATCTTCACATGACACACTGCAGAGGGGAAAGCGAAGTCCCATCTATGCAGGTAGAATATGAGTTTGCCCTCAGCAATAAAGAGCACTTTCTCCTCCACTGTGACTTAAACACACACACACTTTGCAGGCAATAAAACCAGCTCAAGAAAGGAGGCTGAGGTTTTGAATATCAACATAACTACCTGTTCATGATAGCAATCATAATGCTTGCCACCTTAAGGTGACAGAATGAATAAGGCCAGACTGTATCTGACTAATACAATTTATTAACATTAGCACCATTCCACAAATGTGGGATTTTGCAGCAGCACTTATCTGGCTTATATTAAAAAAGACTAGGCTAAAATACTTGAATGAGCAGATCTGATTTTGCATTCTGATACTACTTTGTTAAAGCCTCTCTTGCCTTCTGAGAAGTACTGCTAAAATGAGTAAAATTTAAAGAAATAAATTAAATAAAGCATACCAGTCATGAAGTCCATAATCCTTCATCACTCTAAACATCAAATCTCACCCACTTTAAACAGACAAACTCTATCTTGGACAAAAATGTTAGCCAGTGAGAGAGACTGCTTTTCAAAAAAAACAGGAATACATTTGTAGAGACGTGAGGATTGTTCTTTGCCTACATGAGCTCCAGGGTTTAATAAAAAGAGAAAAGATTAGTTGCCTTGGGAACTACGCTGCCTCCTCTGCTCCTCACAGTACTGACTTCTTCTCTTTTTCTTTGTTAATAACTTGTTGCCTTTTCTACATATACTTACAGGAACACAGCCACACACAAACAGACTCTGTACTGCCATTTCCACACATTCTGCATTCACACATCAATCATTTGTAGCGGGGAAAACCTGATGCCTGATAGGAATAAAACAGCACAGTGGAAAGGGTGGAGACTCACCTGCATGACTAAGCATGCAGTCTTGTATCTTGCACATACAGAGAACCGGCAAATCTTTTAATGATCCGGTTTCACTTGGAAGCTGGAGACATGCAGTGCTTGTGAGAAGACTTTTACACCACTGTAGTTGACAGTGTAAGGGCTTCTACTGCTGTGTTTGTGTAAAATATACCAAATTAGTTTAAAATATCATTAGTTTAAAGCATGAAGTTTTAGCATTAACATGTTTTACTTTGCTGTGAAATCACCTAGGGAGTAGTCACTCACATGCAGAAGTAATGATACTTAAGATACTGGTATCTTCATTTCCACTTGCCCTCTTCTCATCTGAGGTGCTAGCAACACTGCAACATTATGAATGGGTTTAGTATGCTTTAGCATGTCTAACGTGGAAATAGACTGGAATAGAATAGATAGGAAGGAAAGAATAAACTTGGAAGGGAATGCAATATTTGATTTTATGACACACTGTGTGACATTAAAGCAGTTCCTACCTTAGACTCTAATAGTCCCTCTTCTCTTCCATCCCAAGTCATGGCTGCTTGTTAAAAAAAACAAAGGTAGTGCAAGGACACCAAAATTTCCAGCAAGACCTATTTCTGTATATTCTAAATGTACACATGAAGAAATGGTTTGGTCTTGACTGCTTGGCCCCTCTCACTCTTCTGTTAAGTCCAAAATCAGAGTCCTTTCTGCCTTGCGGGAATCAAGTTTCACACTTGAGGTGGATGGTTACCTCCCAAAGTATAGGTGTTTTACAAGAAGATGTAATCTTCATACATTTAAAGCACTCATGCAGATTCAGGAAAGCACAGATTCTACGTGCTTCAGGTGCACATTTTCCACACTTAGCAAGCAGAGCCTTCAGGGCTACCATTGGAACATCTCTGTCTTCTCTGTGTGCTAAAAGAGAAGACTTGTCCAGGGTGCAATCTAGCGCAGACATCTTACTCAAGATATTCTAACCCTCTAGTGGAAGGTGTCCCTGCCCATGGCAGGGGATGGGACTACATAATCTCTAAGCTCCCTTTCCAACCTAAACCATTATGGTTCTATGAAAGAGCAGTACCCCATGCTTATTAGCTCAAGGCATGGTTGAGGCATATCACTACATAATAATGACATCCATTTACTTTACTACCATGTCATGACTCATCATGCTCATGAGGCAGAAAATGAAATAGTATTTGTAATTACCACATAACATAGTTGAAATGAAACTCAGCACTGTATTGAATAAATATATACACATACATATACGTGGTCTGTTCAAGCGGAAACTAAAATTGAGGCATTTTTAAAAGTATAACAAAATATTATGTAAGGCAACACTCAGTGACACAGACTCCTGCACTTCCCTCCAGTCTTCATATTCATGCTCAGGAACCAGAAAAGAGAAGACAGAAGAAAGAAAAATAAACATGTTTTTGACAGATACACAATACTAGTAAGGAGCATGGTTCTGGCAGCCTGCTTTAGGTCCTGCTTGAACAGGTGGGTTGGACCAGATGACCTCAAGGAGTCCCTTCCAATATCAACCCTTCTGTGATTAGATCATACGTGACTTTTTAGCACCATGCTGAATTGTGTATCGTGCTGTTACAGAAAAGGCAAAGAACACCGACAAAACTTCTGAGTTCATGGTCCTCCCCACTGAGGTCAACAATAACACTGCCATTACTTCAATAGAGCAATCCAGAGCTCAATTCACCCAGAGCTAAATTCAATCTTACACTACAGAAATCTAGTGATTTTCCCAAAACAGCAAGAAACAATTCGAGTATTTCGCAGAGTATTAGAAGAACAGAATTCTCTTTGGAAAAGACTGGCCACAGGAGTGGCAAAATACCAACCCGATTTCATGGCATTTTTAACATTTTCATCTACCACTGCCATTGACCAGAAATGCCAACAATGTCCCACTAGAGGCTGATATTGTAGCATCTCAGTTAGGAAGTGTCAAAAAGAAGATTTTTCAGACTACATTTTCTGAACCAGAAAATGTAGTCAGTTCAGACAGACATAATCAATTAGGCCAAGAAAAGCATCAAGCCCCATTAGTAAACATGTATTAAGGAAACTCATGTACATACAGTTTGTGACGGGTATTGATGAAACTGTCAGTCTAACACGGATGTGATCTGGTGCAGTCTGTAAAGGAGGAAAATGAAGCATAATGTTAAACGTGAGGAACACATTTCTGGTAGTGTCTATTGACGACACACAAAGTCCTGCAAAAATCTATTTCATGCATGCAACTTTTTAGAATGTATCAAAATAACATTTTTAATTTATCTGAACATATTCATTTTAATTATTTACATAATGGAAGCATGCATATTAATCTCTCTAACCCATAATACAATGGCACTGTTAGTGTGGTATTTAACATCTGTTATAGAACATGGAAAGAAAAAAGGAACACATTATACTGTATTTCATGACATTATGCAAAATCAATGTTGTAAATCCATTTACAATCTCATAATCTTTACAGTCAAGAGCTACACAGCACCTCTGCTAGTTAGCTATTTGCTTTAGTGACAGATTTCTCTAAATGATCCAAGTCTCATTGATGCTGCACTGTAATGGAAATTTATTGCACACTTGGGATAATATTCTGTATTATAAGAGATAAAAATCATTTCCACTCTCCAAGAAACACTGATTTAGTGCCAACTTCAAAACGTTCACCTGAAAAAGTATACAAATTTTAGAGAGAAATTATGAGGAGGCAGAAAAGACAGCAGGCTGAAGAACATTTGAGCATAGTATATACTAACTGCCTTTTCGAGAGAGTTCTGTTTCTGTTTTACTCTGCTCGTGCTACAACAGTCTCCGTGTTCTCCGAGTACAAGAATAGAACGATGGAATTATACAGAATACACAGTTCATTACAGTTGAGTGCACTACCCTAAGCTTATCAAATGAATACTGGTGGGTTTACTGCTTGTTCCTGAATAGACTTAATTTTAGTAAGTTTCTTATTAAAAATTCATGTTTAATGGAAACAAAAGAAAAGGCTATGTTAGCTTTATGTGTGTATTATCTAATGCTGGTCAGGTACGATTATGTTCTTTTCTTTGATCTAATGAACTAATGCAAGCAGGCAGTGTTTATGATCCGATGCTGGGGTTTGTATTTCTTCCTTGAGTGGATGACAAAGTAATAAGAAGACTGGAAAATGTAATTAAATTTTTGTATATTTTGCCTTTAATATTCAAGGAAAGAGGGGAGGTGAAGGAACCAGAACAGAGGCATTGAACTACCAAGCAGATAAAAAGCCATAAAAGGAAAGAAAGACAGCCAATTTTGATTTTACTTCTCATTTGAATTGGTTTATCCAGCATGAAATTTGATGCATAAAATTGCTGATTCCTAATTTCATTGGATAAAAAACAAACCCTCTGAAAGTCTGGCCATATATACTGGATGTGGAAATTAAGCTGGCCCATTGCTTATGCTTGAAACAATGAGCAAAGCCTGTTCTTCCACACATTGCTGCTTCTTACACATCCTCTTGTGCTGAGCTGTCAAAAGGAACTGTGACAGTTTATGCAACACACTATACCTTTAATATCTCTTCTTCATTGGATTTGGTTATTATCTGGTGCAATTCCTTAGGACAGGTTCTATCCCTTCTTAAACAGTCACAAATACCAAGCATTCTTGTTACTGCCATCATTTTATAACACTACAATTATTCACCTTATCAATCAAAAATCAACTCCTGGATATTAAAAAAGAAAAAAAAAAAATCGTTATTTTGAATTCAGCTTTAAAAGAATAGCTGCTTGCAATTAAAAAACATTACTACAGTCATCCTTCTATTCATTGTAAACCAGATTTTCTAAGTCGCTCAGGCATCTGTACCTTGGAAAGCACAACATGCAGAAATGCACACACCAGTTCTTCCTTCTACACTGCCCTAAAAAATACATGTCCTCAGAGCTGGAAAGCAGTACTCAAGGCTGTAACACCATCAAACAAACTTCTTTCATTTAAAACAGAAGGGTCTAATTCTGCAAGAAACAAACACTCTACTGTTCATGTGCAGCAATATAAGTTTAGCAGCACCCGAATGTAACCTAGACAATTAACTTCTGTAGCCAACACAGCAGGAAAAGTAAATTGATACTGCTACAAACTGCTCCCTGTCCCCACAGAGAGGATTAAATTGTGTTTCTTGCCCTGATTCCAAGGCTGGTTTTCATCCTACTACAGTCTCATAACAGAAGCGTTTGCTGAGAAGGGCCTTACCTTCCCTTCTTGTTTTTCTCACAGCATCCTTTTACTCACTCAACATATTTACACATTCCCATAAGGTACTCAGCATTCACAGCCATTCATTTCTAGCAGTGTCACAGTCAGAGATCTGCAAGAAGTTTCCCAGAAAGGGAACAATGTTAAGAAAAAAAATATTGCAAAACTAGCTGCAATTATTAACAATGCTTTTTTAGCTATATAAAGATGCATCTTTAAAGTCTTCCCATCACATCTAACAAAGCAGCATGGTTTTGGATAGGTAGCATTAAATTCCCAGTGTGCTTACAGTTGTGTTGCTTAGCCTTTGCACAACTTCTCAGCAGTTTGTTAATCAATCAATATAGCATCACTGCCATTGTATCTGAGATCTTCAGAAACCCAACTTGGATTTGGAATTTAGAACACAGAGGGTGGTGGGTTTCTTATTATACGGGTGCAAAGTAGAGGTGTGACAATCTAAAAATCGGACATTAAAGGAATCCCGAGAGGGAAGTAACAGATATAAGCATCCTCCCTCAGAAAAGCTAGGATTTTCATTAGGAATCCAGATTCATTCTCTCCTCTGTAGTTTTCTTCATCACTGTATTTGTGGTTCTTTTTTATTTATTTTTTTCTTGCTTTATTTTTCTGGGATTTTTTTTTGTGAGAAGCAGCAGAATGCACTGGCTCTCTGCACTGTTTTCTTTTGATAAATGGATGTGGAAAGATAGTCGTCACTGTGTGGTTATTTAAACTAGAGAAACACCCTCTTTTTGCAATAAAACAATGTAAGCAATGCACTGACTTTCATGTTCCATCCTCTAATGAGCATTTGAGGCTAAAACTGTAAATAAATTATGGACTTCTTATCTCCAGAACAGACACTAATCAATTAATCATTGGGTTTTGGCTGTTGTAAGTGCTCCAAAGAAATTGTTTTTATGAGATATTTATCACTTGCCAATCAACACACCCCACAGGGTTAGAAATAATTGTTGTCCTATTTGTAGCAAACCAGATGATGCAGTTCAACTTCAGCAGTAAAGCCGAGTTAACATTCAGCAAGCCTTTTTGTGCTATTCATTTCCGAGTTGGAACTTCTGCAGGCTGGAGGCTTGCAATACACTAATAAATAGGCAACAATAATTAAAAATATAATAATAAAGGTATTTCAGGTCAAATTCAGCTTTGGAAGAACTATACTAAAGGGCATGAAATTTTGCTAGGCAGATTAATGACTTATTGCACTTGAATATTGGAAGTGTAGTGTTGATCTGACACAGCAACATTCTGCTACATATTTCTGCTCCAACAGGAAACTTTTTACAGTGGTGGCGAAATCTTTTTCTCCAGGAAAGAAGCTTCCCTACTTCTCAACACTGCAACTAATGGTTGAACCCATCCATACAATTTACCTCTTTCTGTCTATTCAGAGCGTATTTTTACAATTCCAAATTCAGTACTTCAAATGGGAAAGAAATATTCACTCTTTCCAAAACAGCAACCATACCTAGTCATGGACCTTGCTACAACCTGTGGAGGAAAACACAGTGGAGCAGACATTCACACTGTAGCTAACGTGGGACTTCAACATTGGAGCAGATGGATTACTTCCTGAAAGAAAACCTACAGTGGAACAGGTTTATCCTGAAGGACTGGAGTCCATGCAGAGGGCCCACACTGGAGCATGGGAAAAGTGTGAGGAGGAAGGGTTTGCAGAGAGGAACTGTCACAGACTGACTCAAACTCACATTAACCACCCCCTGCGGCATTCCAGAGCTGGAGGAGGTAGAGCAGTCAGGAATAAAGGAGAGAATTGAGCTTGGAAATGAGGGACATGGGGGATGGTGTTTTCATTTTTTGTCTTTCTTCCTGTCCATTCAACTCTCTTTTAATTGTCAATAAGTTAGTTTTACCCCCAATCAAGCCTGTTTTGCCTATGATGGTAACTGTTAAGTGATGTCCCTGCATTTATCTCAGTTCACACTTTCTTTTATCTTATTTCATCTCTGTGTCCTGGTGAGAGGGACAGTGAGAGAGCAGCTAGGCAGACATCTGGTAGCCAGCCAAGGTCAGACCACTAGAACAGTTTACACAGCCTTTGCTACAGATGGATTTCTCCATTGAGTTAGGATCCCAGTTACTAAAGGGATACAGCCAGCACATCATAACTTACTCGTAGGATGCCTAGTGTGCTTTCTTGTTGTACAGCAAGAGGGCTACAAGGCTTCCCCACAACACCTTAAAGAAATGTTGTAGAGACAAATGCATTACAAAAACATGTGCACCCAGAGTGAAAGAAGGAAATTCTTAGATGGACTGAACAGCAGAGACTCCTTTTCTTGTATTTCTGCTTAGGGATATATCCTGTTACAGTGAGTGCTACAGAACAGGTGGCATTATCTTTGATGAGACAGAACGTTAGACTTGAAGGTTAAACCAGGGATTCTCTTTCCAAGTCACACATTAACAAAATTCCAACACATTAACAAGAATTCCAACCCTATGTGTCTCAAAAATTAACAGGAACTTTACTTTCCAGGAAGTAAAGTGAATGTTTTAGAAACTCTGTGCAACTACCCATGAAGGAATAGGAACATCTTCCAACAACTTGTGTGATTTTTCCTGTGAATAGAAGAGACAACAATCTATCTTGCCTCCTACTCAGTGTATGCCCTGTTTTGCCTGTGCTATCTTCTCCAAGCCATTTAGCATACCCTACATTTCCTACAGGAGGTTACTCAGTCTAGCAGCTACTTCAGTCTTTTTTTCTTCACGTTTCCTCTTTAATTTTGGCAGCACCATAAAAGCACAATGTAGGCTGAAAGAGCTGAAAAAAGCACAGTAGTTGCTCCAAGAACTTCCAATCTGCAATTGAAATGACTTTTTATTTCTCCCCACATGCCTGTTGAACACTTCTAAAGCTATCTGCAATTCCAGAAAAGCTGACCTTCCAAAAGTAGATCAGAAGCCAACAAAGAAAAAAACCCAGACCCTTCCTTCACACCCTTGCATATCAGCCTTCCAGAAAATCAGGTTTCAAAGCAAGCCTAGAGTATAAATATT